>JAKTRA010000015.1:175638-229158 GCA_030579495.1 Pichia heedii | reverse complement strand
AAACTTCGTTATAGATAAATAAAGTATAAAATAACAATTATAAAGCATTATAAGAGTGTTCAACGAGTTATTCCTCGCTGAGAAAACTCTTCACCAGCTATTTATGTTGTAAATAGCGACATTAATGAACATTGAAAAGTTATAAGTCACTTCTTGTCAAACGTTTATAACTACATGAACTAGATACCTGTTGACAAAATGAGTGGTTTCAAATTACTACTTATCACTAAACCTATCTCTGATGATAATTCATGAGAGGCTCATTACTATCCATATATTATATTGTAGTTGCTTCGTTTTTTTGCTTTCCACTAAGAATCACGAAAATCGATTCAGTAAAGATTTCAGAAATGTTGTGTGTTGATTTACTATCTTCACTAGTTGAAAATGTGCACCTTAAAAATTGAAACAATGTCTGGGACTATTCAACCTTTTATCAGAAAGTATGCTGATCTAACAGAGCAAAAACTTACACAATTTGTACAACGTAATATAGATAAGATAATGGCCAGAAATTACAATGTCAATTATCAACCTAGAAAACAAAACCTAGATTTTGTGAATTTTGATATTGATGGCTACAATGAAGCTGCTAATGGACTTTGTACGAAACTTAGTGGTTTTAGTTATAGGACTATATCGAGAAAATTTGGACCTGGAGTTATAACCAAATCATTACGAAAAAAAATTCTTTGATAAGATGCAAACGAAATAAATCAATAATAAGAATTCATACAGAAAGTTGATTCTTCAAAATCATGATATTGGTAAAGCATTGATGTTACCACTTAAAGAGAGAAATAATATGAAACTCAAAGATTTGAAAAAGATCCATTAAGATTCTTTCAAGCATATAAATATTAAATCTCTCAAGCCTGGTGTAATATGTTGACAAATTGGAAAAAGATCAATATAATTAAGTGAAGCAAACAAATAGGACTATACTGGATTAAAAATAAAAAGGAAAGAAACAGAATAAAAAAAGAAGAAAACTAGTTAGAAACAATTATAGGAACTATTTCTCTGATCCTGAAGAGGATGAAAAATAGACTTGAATAAGAACAATAACCTAGCTTATCCAGTTTGTCCTATGTTATTGTAACCAGAGCCAATACTAGATTTTAAGATGTTGCTATTGCGATAATTGGAAAAGCTTTTAGGTAATTTGATTTTGAAAGAGAAAATAAGGCTATAAATTAGGTTTAATATTTGTATTTGCTATTATTTATGACTTCATCATCGTTATTATCATTTTCACTATGATTATCATAATTATTACTGTTGTGATTGTACAATTAATCAAATATGATACTAATTATTCTGATCCAAATTACATTTCGCTTGCTATTATTCTATTTATACATCGGATTTCAATTAAAAATGTACTGTGTATTTGACTGTAACCTTTAAATTTCTAAAAATATCACCTATGTATCTAAAAAGAAGCGTTTGATTTCACTATATAAATCGGTTAGTGAGTTCTAAAACCACCTTCAGAAGTTTTACAAAAGAAATGATGGAGATTCTAAAAGAAGATTCACATTAAATGAAACAACCTTCAGCTTTCTTAGAAGCATACTGAATATGATACTAATACAATGAGAAAGTAAAAAGTGCAATCAATCAGCTTAATCAATCCTAGTTATCTAATAGCACATACAAGCCTAAATGTAAAAACTTAAAAAGATCAGTGAAAATTCCGATATCAGGGAAGAATGACAGCTAATTACAAGATATTAATAAATAATTTGAAATGATACCCAATTAAATATCAAACCATCAAAACAGACGATTCAGATTCAATCTTAAGTATTGCTATTAGTTCATTGAGGCTGAACAGTTCACTATTCTACACAGAAGATATATCGATTCCAAACCAAATACATCACTATAATATTAATACAGTTTCTTGACATTCACGCGTTACCTTTTTCCTCAACGCGATTATTGTAACATTGAACAGTTATTCAAATTTCATGATTAATCTCTAGCTTTGAAGAGTTGTAAATACTAGTTTGGTAGATCGTCAAAGAATCATTATAACATCAACATGAACAGTTCGTTTATGGACTCCATGGGGAATGATGAACCCATTTTACCTATTGAATTAAAGGCATCAGTTTTCAGACCATTCGCTTATCGTGTTCTCTCCAAGAAATACGGTCTAAATGTTCAATCATCTGCACTTGAGAAATTATCTGAATATGTTGGCAAACGATTCGGTACCAAATGGAAGAGAGATCCTAAAACTGTTGCATTTCTAGATGCTCTAGGTAAACTATGGAAAGAACAAGATCGTGGAATATTTGTCGATAGAGATGGTGTAACCCAAGTGATAAAAGAAATTGTTTCGAATGAAAAGGTAATGAAACAACGATTACAGAACGCACAAAAGATTAAATTAAATCAATCAAATAACATAGCTAATGCAGAAACTAGTAATCAGAATATTCTTACTTCAGAAATAGGCGATATCGATGATGAAATGAACGGTAATACTAATAATTTAAGCTATAATCCTGATACATCAATGGATATCAATTCCACCACACTCGATACATCAATGATACTCGATTCACAATATATGGAAAGTAGATTAACAGCCAGTAATACCGACTTGATTGATTGGAAATCATATTTCCATGTCTTAGAACCTAATCATTATACCTGTTTTCAATACGATATCGATAGGAAACAGTTTACGTACTCTCATCCAGATAGTAACATGAAAATTTGCAAACTTCCAAATTCAGAATCTAATATTCGTTATTATTATTCAAGAATAGAATTACTACGAGATAGAATCTATAGAAACAACATTTTCTCTAAAGTTAAATATAATACATCATCCGAAACTAAAATCTCCAATCAAATGCAACAACCAAAACATATAACAGCAGTTAAAAATCTTTTGGGTAGAAATGAACAAAGGTTTGTACTATTTGGATTAGTAACTCTTAATTCGTTTGGTGTATGGCAATTACAAGACGAGTCTGATAAGATTGAACTAGTGCTGAAACAATGTATTTTTGCTAAAGATACCTTTTTTGTATCTGGTAACTTTTTAATTGTTGACGGTTTCTATTCATCTGCTGGAAAATTTCATGTTTTGTCAATGGAACATCCACCAGCTGAAGATCTTGAAACTACATCAGATGCTTTTGGTGATATAAACTTGAACTGGAATTACTCTAAATATGGTAAGATTGATCCTTCATTGAAAAAATTAACACAGATTGAACTGAAAAAGCATACAGATCATAAGATTATTGTATTGGGAGGTAATTTATATTTAGATGATATAGATATCATAAATAAACTGAAGAAAGTGTTACAAGAAATTGAGACTGAACTCCAGACTAGTTTAGATCCAAATTATACAAATAGTACAAACATAAACTCAAAATTTAACGATAGAACAATTGCAATAGTTTTCAACGGACCATTTGTTTCTAAGGCTTTAACAGTTACAGAAGGCACATCGTCAAGTTTGGTAACATCATCAGGTTCTTATAAGGCCGGATTCGATAATCTAGCAAGCGTATTACAACAATTCAAACATATTTGTGAATATTGTAAACTGATATTCATTCCAGGGGATGAGGATCCTTGGTTGTCCATGATTACAAAAAACGCAAACTCTATTTGGCCAAAAATGAAGATACCCTCTATCTTTGGATCAAGACTAACCAGAATTGTGAAAGATATCGAATGGTCGACAAATCCATGTAGATTGAATTATCTATTACATGATATAGTGTTGATGAGAGATGATATTGGTGAATCATTGAGAAGAAATGATTTCACGTATTTATGCGAATTGAGTGATGAGGAAATTGAGAAAGCTCATAGAAACATGAAGGGTAATACTGGCAGAGATCTTAACAGTAATATCAACAATAATAACAATGAACATAATATAATGAGCAGTCAACTTTCGTTTATCAATGAAGGAGAACTAGAAATCGATAAGTTAACTATAAAGGAAATTACTGACAATGAGAAATTTAATAAGATTGTTAAAACAATACTAAATCAAGGTGTATTATCACCATTTCATCACAATATAAGAAGTATTTTACCCAACTATTGGCTTTTAATGAATCTAATGCCTCTGCCTAACTGTATATTAATGTCAGATACAACGTCACCAACCTTATCAACAATGTACAAAGGATGTCTGGTCGCTAATGTAGGTGGATTTGTTAATAAAGGTCATGTTAGCTATTTAGAATATTATCCAAGTAGTAAAACTGCTAAAACCAAATCAGTTTATTAAAATAATTTATAGAATATATGATGATTTTTATATTATCGAGACCTTCTAGTATGGATATTTTTTGATAGTATCAGTAACCGATACAGGTAAACAATATATTGGATCAATTGCAGTTAAATCGCCATATCCTAGTAAACTTAATCCCGCTATTCCAAAAAATGTATGATAAACATCAACTTCTTTGTCTGGTCTGTCACTTATACCACCTTTACTATCATCTTGACATGATAATATAAATTTTTGTAATTTTTCACCATCAATATAATGTAATTTACCAAGCATTGACAAAGATGATAAAACCCACCAACTGTAACATACATCTGGTAATTTTTCTGGTCGTCCATTCAATCCACCACCTTCAATTTGTCTATCTGATAACCACCATTCTAACAATTCTCTATTTGGTAATTTATCTAAGCTGTTTGTAATTGCCAAGACACCTAAACAAGTGAATGCTTGAGCAGCATGTGATTCAGCTCCGGGTACCATTCCAAAACACCCGTCAAAATTTTGGCATTTTAGTACCCATTCAACAGCAGGATTAACAATCTCTGGTGTTAACGCTTCTAGAATTGATAAACATTGAATTGCATTATAAACAAATCTTGTATCGACTTCACCAAATCGATCACCTTGAAATGAACCATCTGCTAATTGCATACTCTTAACGAAATCTATAACTCGTGATTTTTGTTCTGATGATAATTCATCTATAGCATCGTACATTTTTAGTACTTGAATTGCAGATAATGTAGATAGCATATGGGCATCATGCTTTGGTGCTGCACCAAATCCACCGTTAGTTTCATCAATACATGACAGTATGAACTGTATAACTTCATTTCTTTGAAATTCCTTTTCATGTTTAACTAAAAACAAAGTTCCTAACCCCCAATACAAAGCGTTCATTTTCAAATGATCTGCCATGAAATGGATCAAATATGCTGGATTTCGAAATAGGTCCTGCACATATGACACATGCTTCTCAATTAGCAATTCTTCAGACATTGTGTTATACTGAGTTGATTTCTGATTATCATCAATTCACTGATGAACGATTAGTACATAAATTGAAAAATCGCATATATATTTTTTTTGAGGTGTCACGAAAATAATTCATGCACCCTTTAAATGAATGTTATTATAAAACCTTAAAGCGCAGCTACAAAAGCAATTAGCATTGTTTGAAGAAAATATAAGTAAAGATAGACAAAATACTTACAAGGTCAACTCAACAGTACCTACCTCTACCATAGAACCATTCATCATTCTATAGTTTAGTTATCAGTTTCACTTTAGATATCGAACGCCTTCTTTCAATCATAATGAATTGCATTTGCTGTTGTAAGTTCAGAATCATAGTTCTCTGATTGTTAATTTGTTCTCGTAAATTAATATTTTCATCTACAAGTGCTTTAGTGACAGACTTATTAAGCTCTAGTTCTCCAATTAATGTTTTCACTTTGTTAAAGCTGATTTTATTACCTATGTTATCATGTTCTATAGAACCATTCGTAATGTTCATATTGTTAGTTTCGTGAAGTGTAGACTGTGCAATCGATGAAGTAATCTCTTCAATCTCTGAAGTATAGCCCAAATTATTAACCTTCCCATGTACTATAGAATCCAAAATTAGATTCATTTGTAACTTTAAATTTTCATTTTCATTGGTTAAAGAATCTATTCGATCTTCTAAACTTTCTAAGTAACTACTTATTTTGATAAATGGACAATCATTCAAATGTATATTCTCTAATAATTCACGCTGTCCTTTCCATGTACAACCATACTTTTTACCAGAACAATCCGTGTATATTTTCTGACAATTATGTTGATGTTTTTCAATAAACATCACAGGAAATGGGAGATGACAACCACTACATTTTGTCATATTCTGTGGACATTCGTGATTTAAATGAAAATCTAAACTCATCAAAGTAACGGATGTATCACATTTCAAACAGTTGATCTTTGTATGAGGACATGCTTGTAAAGGAATATGTTCAATTTTGAGGTAACTCTCAGTTTCCTTTTTATTTTCATGATTATCATCATCTTCTTCCTCATCTTCATCATCTGAAAAATCACCACCATATGCATTTGAATCACTTTCAAAGGTTTCTTTATTGATGTCAACATCGTTTAAATTGCCATTGATAAGAATATTTGGGGCAACATGAAAATTACCAGTTGCCGATTTCTCTAGTAAGTTATTATCAACTAGAATTCTTCTTTCACATAACTCACCGCATTTACATTTTATCCGTGTATATTCACACTTCTCTAACAAATGATTTTTTATGCTCCATCGTTGGCCATTCCATTTACACCCTCGAGATTTATTCAAACAACATACAATTAAATCATCAACAATATTGGTTATAATGATTGGAGCAGGATATATATTTGATTCCGTTTCATCTTCATTTTCATCACTACTATAGTTATCAATATCACTGAAATCTATAAATTCGTCGTTATTGAAACTATTTCTTATAGATGGTGATACTTTCAACGAAACTCGATCAAGAGGACACTTTTCACCAAGAACACTTTTAAAACTTTCTAAAATGCACTCTTTACAAAAGGTATGTCCACATATTGTACTCCATGGTTCAATGAATGGTAATTTACAAATTGGACATGTAATATGATCAAGAGAATTGGTTGAGGATAGGTATGTCAGAGAACGCATATCTAAACAGATTTTAACATCATTTAGTGATTCATTATTAAATGGATTATAATTTATATCAAATCCTTTTTCTCTAGTATCTGGCATTATATGACAGACTGTTGTTTGGTTGTGTTCAACTTGAAGAGTAAACAAAAAAACATAAAACTAAGATAACATACAAGATACAGTGACTGATAAAGAAATTGAATATTTGATTACGTTATCAGAATTTTAATATCTTCGTTTTCTCAATTAGTTTTGAACTGAATTGGACATTAGGTTGAGTAAAGACATATAAAAACAAATGATATAAATACAACAGAATTAAAATTTTAGAGAAGCATTAAAAAAAAGCATACATAATTAAACTTTTAAATATAAGTGCTTAATAGGATGTTTAAGCAAAGTTTTCAAGCGATGAAGAGCTATCAGTATCTGAAGAGATTGTAGCTTGTTTACCATTTTTTCTTTCCCTTGCCAGTCTCATAGACTTCTTAACTTGGAAACCACCAGTTAGAATATCTTGAACTTCCTCCAATTCTAAATTGGATAATTCAGGATAACATAATGCAATTATTATGAACGATACAACACCGAAACCTGCAAATAATGAAAATGTACCAGTTGGTGTTATATTTTTCAACATTGTTAAGAACGTTGATGAAATAATCAATGAACCAGCCCAATTTGAAGCAGTAGCATATGAAATACCAACACCTCTAACTTTTTGTGGCAACATTTCACTTTGTTGCCAAGGAACATTACCAATTCCGATTGCATAAGATGCAACAAAGCAAATCATCGCAACTATAATGACAACTCCCCATGAATGTATATTACCGTCAACAACAGCACTATTTTCATTAAATTTGATTCTGATGAAATGGAAAGCAATAGCATTCAAAACTAAAAAGCCAATAACACATGGTAAAGAAACTAAAAGCATCTTTCTACGTCCAACTTTATCAATAATGAAGAATGCAATGATTGTGAAAAAAAAGTTAGTACCAGCAACAATTAACGAAACTGCTGTTGAATTATCGAAACCGATTGCTTTAAAGATAGTCGAAGAGAAATACATTAAGGAATTGAAACCGGTGAATTGTTGAATTGCTTGTAATGCACAAACTAAGAATAAAGCACGGAAATTTGAAGGAACTCTGTGTAATTCGATAACAGTAAGCCACCACTTTTTGAAAGGATTCTTGCAATTTGAGAAACCTTCTTCTTCTTCTTCTTGTAAATCCAATATTTTTGATCTGATTTGTTCAATTGGAGTATTTGGATGAGTCTTACATAAAACTTTTTCAGCTTCATCCAATTTGTTTTGCATGATCAAATATCTTGGGGTATCTGGTAAGAAACAGAATGAAACAAATTGAATAACTGGTGGAATAATTGATAACCCAACTAATATTCTCCAACCGTTATCAACATGAGTTAAACCCGCACCAATTGCATACGCAATCAATTGACCACCAGTAATACCTAAACAGTTGAGGACAACTAATCTACCTCTGAACTTGGAAGGTGCTAATTCACTGATATAAAGAGGAGCAATCAAAGAACCAATACCTACCCCAAAACCCATGATGAATCTTCCAACAATCATTGTCCATACGTTTTTAGCAGCACATTGAATGATTGCACCAACAATAAACATTATATTTGAAAATAACAACAATGGTCTTCTTCCAAGGAAATCAACGAATATACCTGAAAGAATAGCAAAAATAAGAGCACCAAGAGAAGTTGCAGCTGTTATAAATTGTTCTTGACCATATGATAGAGGATGACCGAAATCATGGCCAATGGAGACTAATGCTGAAGAAATATAACCGGTATCATAACCAAACATGAAACCAGATATTGATGCCAAGAAGGTCAAGAAAATGATCAATGGAGATGGTTTTTCATTTAGATTTGAGTCCTGTAAGAGGTCTTTAGAGTCTGTAGAGTTATCAGATATCACTTCATAGTTTGATACTTTATTAGAATCTGAATTCACAGAGTCTTGATCTTTACTATATGGGAAATCAACACCTGAATCATCTCCCTTTTTTTCCTGTTCTTTATGAGTGAATCCAAGCATTGTCAAAGCGAATGATGCGATTATACTATAGTTGAATAATAGATTGATAGTATATAGATATAGATAGACTAGATATTCTTACACCAGTAGATGATAGCTTTGTTGCAATATATCTATGGAGATTTGTCCGAAGAAAGATTTTCCTTTGCAACAAAAAATCGGTTTTTTCTCCTGAGGTGTGCGAGATCGACGAAAAGAAGCAGATTGCTCTCTTTTTATACACGGAGCTTTCACCGTTCGTTGGCGCACTGGCAGACATTCAAACACTTCCACACCACTTCGCATTATACAATCAGCACCCGCGTCTTTCCACCATTTTCTCTGCAAATCTCGGTGTTTTGGCCGTGGTGGACATATTATGGCAAACTTCAAAAGAAACATCGAGAAGATTTGATAACGACAATTGTGATTATGACATATGCAGTTGTTTATTGTTTCCTTTTACCGTTTTTGCATTATCTTGTTATATTTGATATATTTGCTTTGTTTAGCTTTGTTTAGCTTTGTTTACTTGGCTTCTTATCCATTCCGAACATTTCCTATGATGTTATGGAAAATCAGAGAATTTTCCATATCTCCACATTTTCATTCATATAGAAATAAATCGGTCACTTATCAGGACCGGAAATGTAACCTTCTTTGGCGAATTATTATCTACACTGTAACACTCTCTGCAGTTATTGTTACTCTATTTTTCTCTATTGGATGGATCTTTTCAAGTAACAATTCTGGAGTGTTCTTACAGAACAATGGGTATGCTCTCTCAAATCCAATAGAATATCGTGAATTTTTCTCCATTGTATTCAATATCTATGATCAACATCATATACTTTCAAATTCAACATACGTCACTAATAGAGAAAATCAGAACAAAGAGTTGAAAATATATTCGAAAGTTGAATTATCAAAATATTTGGATGTAAATCCATTGTTCATTGAAGAAGCCACATCAAAACATGCTTCAATTTTGAAAAGGTTACCACAGTTTCAAGTCTCTCTATCACATGGTAATGGTTATGTAATGATTGGTAACCATCGAGATTATTGGAATATATATACAATAATCAAAATACTTCGTCAATTAGGATCTACATATCCAATTGAAATAATGATACCATCTTTTGATGATTATGATTCATTTTTCTGTACTTCATTAGTTGATAAATTGAATGCTAAATGTATTTTGATTCCAAATGTTATTCCATTGGATGTATTCAACAATTCTCCATCAGTAGAACAATTGAAATTACTTTCCATTATATCTTCATCTTTCCAGAATGTAATGTTCCTAAGTGCTAATACTTATCCTGTTAAATGTCTTGATGATCTATTCGAATCGAATTTGTTCATGAAAAACGGTCTTTTATTATGGTCTGATACGAAGAGAAGGAAAACTGTACCAGCTTTTTATCAAATTCAAAAGATACGTATCAGTGTACCTAATAGATATCTGAATGATATCTCAACTAGAAGTCAGCTCTTTGGCAATAATAATAATAATGTGAGATTTAATGATAAATATATTCCATTGCATAATCGTAAAGGTGCAATGCATGATTGGTGTAATAGTGATAATCACTTATTAATCGATAAATACATTTATCTACATACATTGCTTTTGTCACTATGGTACAATATCGAAGGTTATGATAAATTTTATCCATTGATATCACCGTATGATGAGTTCAATGCAGGTAAGGAAACCATAGCTGCAGCTGCGAATTATTTACAAAAACCATATCATCAAGTTAATCGAGAACCTGATATTAAATCTATTTCGGGTATTGAATTATTCATTAATTGGGATCCTATAAATGATGCAGAAAATACAGCAAAGATCTCATCAATGATAAATGACGATTATTATAAATTGCAAAAAAATTTCAAATATAATTATAACAAATATTTCAAAGATACTTTTGCAAAAGGTATCCTAAAATCTGCTCCAATGTTTTATGATATATCTCCCAACTTTCCAATAACTAATCCAATTGATTTCTATACTCAATTGATTAATGAAAACTTTGAAAAACGGTTATTTCCAACTCCACCTAATTTTGATCTCGAATATCATCTAGTTAGCTATGCAAAAGAGTTGTACTGTGGTCGAAATAACCCTTGGACTAAAGAAATAGATTCACACGCACTATCTTTTCTTTGTAATCACAGCATAAAGAATCACATGAAAGTTCTTGTACATTGACTTGAATGTGATAACCTAATATATATATGCATCAGTAGATTCAGATTATGTAAAATTACCATAATTCTTTTAAGCCATTCTATAAGAGTCTTCTTCTATAACCTATACTCTTACTGTAATAGGTAACTAATCAATTTTCCCAAAAAGGCAGGTGCGCCAAAAACGCAATTTCTTTCTTGTTTTCATTGGAAATGTAACTTCATGAAATTCATGAAACAAGACGAGTACACATTGATGAATTCTTGTCACACATCGGTAAACATTTACATAAGATAATGGACATCGATACACCAACTACTTTACCAAAAGCTTATGGAAGCTATCCTGATTATGGAAGATTAGCTGAGGAAATTGAACATTTTTTGAAAGAATTCAAATCAGATTCAACTTTTGATTTAGATGATCAAGTTGCTGCAGATTTTTATGATAGAAGAGAGGAAGATATAGATCTAATAAGGGAAGAAAATGATCCTAATGCACCACCTAAATATTTATTGCTGATGCAAAAAATTGCAAATAGAGAACTAGAAAATATTACTATTGAATTAGATGATATTATAAGATTTGAAAGTTTACAAAATAACACATACCAAAATGGTAAATCGTTAGCAAATGAAATAACTAAAAATGCCCATCATTTTGTTGAACTTTTCTGTAGGATTATTGACGAAAACTTGCCACAACCAACAAAATCAATCAATGATAAAGATTCTGTTTTAGATGTTATCATTCATCAAAGAAGGTTACGTACCAAAACTTTACAAGAAGAAAGAGAAAGGGAAATAGCACGTTCTAATTTGGATTCTTCTAGAACAGGTGTTGATGAATCCACCAACACTCATAACAATGATCCAAATAACGAATTGAATACAGCACATGAACTATTTCCACCACAACTATTGAGACGTTATAACTTATATTTCAAACCAGTTACTGGTGCAACTGGTAAAGTTAATAAACCATTGAATATTCGGAATGTGAAAGGTGAACATATAGGTAAATTGATTACAATTCGTGGTATTGTTACTAGGGTTTCTGATGTTAAACCATCAATTGAAGTTCAAGCTTATACATGTGATGCTTGTGGTTATGAAATTTTCCAAGAAATTAAATCTAAAACTTTTTCACCTATGGTCGATTGTGAATCTGAAATTTGTAAACAAAATCGTAAACCTGGTCGTTTATTCCCAAGTACAAGAGCATCAAAATTTACACCATATCAAGATGTTAAAATACAAGAATTAGCAAGTGATGTACCACCTGGTAATATACCAAGAATGTTGAGCATTCATGTTAAAGGTGGATTAGTTAGATCAATGTCACCTGGTGATATGGTCGATGTTTCTGGTATTTTCTTACCTCAACCATATACAGGATTTCAAGCATTAAAGGCAGGTCTATTAACTGAAACGTACTTGGAGGCTCAAAATGTTAAACAACATAAACGTAAATATGAGAATTTAGGATTGACTGATGAAGTTAAATTGAAGATTGAAAATTTAAGAAATCAAAGTAATTTCTATGATATTTTAGCAAGTTCAATTGCACCTGAAATTTTCGGTCATTTGGATATCAAAAAGGCATTATTGCTATTACTAGTTGGGGGTGTTACAAAGGAAATTGGTGATGGTATGAGAATTAGAGGTGATTTAAATATTTTATTAATGGGAGATCCCGGTGTAGCTAAATCCCAACTATTGAAATCTATTTCTAAAATTGCACCAAGAGCGATTTATACAACTGGTAAAGGTTCATCTGGTGTTGGTTTAACAGCAGCAGTTATGAGAGATCCTATAACTGATGAATTAATACTTGAAGGCGGTGCATTAGTTTTAGCAGATAATGGTATTTGTTGTATTGATGAATTCGATAAAATGGATGAAAGTGATAGAACTGCGATTCACGAAGTTATGGAACAACAAACAATTTCAATATCCAAAGCAGGTATTACAACAACATTAAATGCCAGAACTTCAATTTTAGCAGCTGCGAATCCATTATATGGACGTTATAATACTAAAATATCACCCAATGATAATATCAATTTACCAGCTGCGTTATTATCGAGATTCGATATTTTATTTTTGATTTTAGATAAACCAGATTTAGAGAATGATATTAAATTAGCTGAACATGTTGCATATGTTCATATGTTCAATAAACATCCAACAATTGAATATGAGACAATTGATGAACAAACAATGAGACAATATATTTCAATTGCTAGACAATATAAACCTGTTATAACAAAAGAAGTTAATGACTATGTGGTTTCAATCTATATTAAATTAAGACAAGAGAGTAAAAAGAATGAACAGTCAAATAAATTTTTCTCTCATACATCACCAAGAACATTATTAGGTATTCTTAGAATGTCACAAGCATTAGCTAGAATCAGGTTTTCAAATATTGTTGAAATAAACGATATTGATGAAGCATTGAGATTGATCAATGTTGCGAAAAACTCATTGTATGATGATAATATTGAAATTGAGGAAACTTCACAAGAGAAGATTTTCACTATTATTAAAGAATTTATATCGACTGAAATGCAATCAACTAAATCTAAAATTGTTTCAATGAGAAGATTACGTGAAATTTGTCTAATGAAAAATTTTACAGAATCTGAAATCAATGATTGTATTGAAAAATATCAACTACTCAATATTTGGCAAGTTATTGATAACGGGGAGAATTTAACATTGATTGATATCAACGATATCGATGATGATGATCTTTTCGAGACTGATGATTTTGATGATGAAACTGAAAATATTAATAATGCTGAAAATATTGATTTAACTTAATTGAAAGATATAGATTGAGGGATGTATATATTATAAGAATTTTTTATATATATAGTTTGTTTGTACTTTTATAACTGTGTTTAAATATTATTGAATTGTTCTTTGTATTTCAACAAGAATGTCAAAGAAACAAGCGATGGTCGGGGTTTCAATCAAGACCTAAATCTTTTCTGACCATTGATCTACAAATTGGATGATAAATTATTTCATATTTCTTGAAAGTATCAATTGCAAGTTGATGATCAACTTCATTTAACATAGTATATGAAGGTCTAACAAATTTCATTCTACCAACTGTACCTAACCAATTTGCTAATTTAATATATGAAGGTTTATGTTTAGCAGTTAACAGTAATCTGAACCATCTGAATATAACTTCTGCATTATGAGAATTTGGGTATTTGGAATAAATTTGAGACATTAGATGAATTGCCTTCAAACCATTTTCAGATTTCCATGTGAACCCATCAACACCTTCAAATGATACCAATTTATCCAAAAATACACCGTTTTGATTAGCACCGAATTTTTCAATATCATTAGAACTGAAGAATTTAGATAAGTCATCGCCGTCATTATTATTGATTTTTTCAATCCATTTGTTTGCTAAATTATAGCATTCATCAACTAAAGTTGTGTCAAATTTCGGCATTGGAGGCAAACCAGGTTGATATAACCATACATTCCAATCAATTGAATCCAATACATCTTTTTTATCATGATAGAATTCATATAAAGTATCTAAGAATTGATACGAATCTAAAGATTGGTATTTATATTTATTGAAATAATGTTTGATGAAAGGATCAAATTGTTGCTTACCACCTAAAGTTTGTTCAATATGGAACAATAGATTGAAACCTTTCTCATAAGGTACAGTTGAGAAACTGTCATCCGGATCTGTTTTATCCTTTAAATTTTGAATTAGAGTTGAGAATCTTTCAGAAGATTTACCCATTGAATTAATTGAATTTATTAAATCGTTCCAACCAATGATAGCACTGAAATGTCTGAAAGGTTCACCATGGATATTACCTTGAATTCTTCTCTCTAAATAAACTGTCCATCCTTCATTTAACCAAAAATGTTCAAATGAGCAATTAGTAACTAAATTACCTGACCAACTATGAGCCAACTCATGAGCTATAACGTCAACGTTTTCCCTATCACCAGATATTAAAGTTGGAGTTGCGAAAGTACAATTTGGATGTTCCATACCACCAAATGGCATTGAGTTTGGTAAGATTAAAACATCGTATTTTTGCCATTCATAAGGGAAGATTATCTTTTCAGCTGTTTTGATGAATGATTCTGTATCATTTTCGAATTCATATTTACATTTATCAATGAATGAAGGTTCGGAATAAACTTTTGATCTTGGACCAATGTTTGCGTCAACAATATTACCTGATGCAATTGAAACTAAATAGGATGGAATTGGTACAGATTGTTCAAAATGATACGAATTTCCCTCTTTATTTTTCAATAATCCTGAAGTTAAAGTATTCAATGGAGAATTGAAATGATAGGTGAACTTCGATTTAATTGAAGCAGTATCAAAACAGGGGAAGAATGATCTTGCATGAATTGGTTCACATTGGGAAAATAAGTATGGATTTTTTTTATCATCAGTTTGAGGGGGATCTAGCCATTGTAACGCAGTACATTTATCGGTAGTTCGATAGAAGATTTGTAGAACGAATTCATTATTTGATGAAGATGGATGATTGATTTCTAATGATGAGCCAAGTGGTTCAATTCTTTTATTTAAGGTATACTTTGATTTTGCAATTTCAGTATTGTCGATTAAAATTTTGTCAATTTCAATGAATGAAGTATCAAGTATAATTTTATCGGTATCATTGATTGTTTTCAAATTGAATGTAATTGAACCTTTTAGGATTTTTTCATTAAATAAAACATCCAATGATAAAGTAGTATGATTAACAGTAAAATTATAGTAGTTTGATAAAGTTGAAGGATCCAATTCAGGAGAGGATTTAGGGAAATGAGGTGAAAGGATATCTCTCAATTTAGGAGATAAATTGGGATAGTTATTAGTAGTAGAGTTCATTGTAGAATATGAGAACGGAGATAGTTTGATTGGGGTTTGATAATTATTTAACAATGTATATGAGCGTTTAGATAGTGAACTGATGTATTTAAACATCAAATAAAGGCACTAATGATTGAATAGAAAGATAACGGAAAAGTATCAATGAATAGAATAGTGTTAATGATACTGATAATAAAAGTATTGTAAGTTGTAACTACAGGGTTTCTAAACTGTCTTATCGGTATCACGTGCCGTACATCAGGGCAGCACTTCAACGTGACTGTGATTTCCATTTTTTTGAAGACGCTAGTTGCACGTGACCATAGAAATTCAAATAAAGAGCAAAAAAAAATGTTACGCAATTTTCATACCACCCCGCGCACCGTACTCTGAATTCGAGAGTTTTTTTTTTCTACAATTTTTTTTTCCAGTTACTGAATGAATTGGTTCTGATAACTATTATTAGTGTTTTGAGTGTTATATTATAATTATAGTATTTTCACTATTTTCACTTTTTGTTATGGTTTTAACTTTTTTTTTATCTCTTTCATTTACCAAGAACTTAGTTAAAAGGTATGTATATATAATTTACTCGACTTTACAATAGATACAAATGAAATTATCAATATACGTTTATATTATTGAGATGATATAATCACTACTGAATATTATAGTAAGATTAATAATCAAAGTATCTATTTACTTAAATTGATATCAATATACTAACAATCTCCTCATTACAAATTTTTTTTAATAAAGTCAAGATGCAAATTTTTGTCAAGACCTTAACTGGTAAGACCATTACCTTAGAAGTTGAATCTTCAGATACTATTGATAATGTCAAACAAAAAATCCAAGATAAGGAAGGTATTCCACCTGATCAACAAAGATTAATCTTTGCAGGTAAACAATTAGAAGATGGTAGAACCTTATCTGATTACAACATTCAAAAAGAATCAACTCTTCATTTAGTTTTAAGATTAAGAGGTGGTATTATTGAACCATCTTTAAAAGCTTTAGCATCTAAATACAATTGTGAAAAATCTATTTGCAGAAAATGTTATGCTAGATTACCACCAAGAGCTACTAACTGTAGAAAGAGAAAATGTGGTCACTCTAACCAATTAAGACCAAAGAAGAAACTTAAATAGATTATTTATTTATGTAATTATATTTTTCTCTATTTACATGAAAACCATAATAAAATAAAATACTATATTAAATTAGTAAATAAAATAATTGAGGTAATGTATAACTTGTAATTAAAGTAGAATAAATGAATAAATGAAATAAAATCATTGGCGTATAAAGTGAAGTTGAAAAAAAAAAAAATAAAGTAAACATCTATAATCCATTCCAACTACTTGCTCAACGATTTAAAGTATTTAAACAATGAAGCTGGTTCATAAATATATTAGTAGAATACAACATCGTTTTCTCACTACTAGATCAACCATCAATCCTACTAAAATTGAACTTTTGAAAACAAAAGACAATTCAAAATCATTAATACTGTTAACTACACCAAAACAGTTAAATCCAATAGTAAAGTTTTTAGAGAATGAATTCACAGAATTTTCTAAACTTGATACACTAATAGTTGCATGTGTTGATAGTGTATGTCATTCCAGGAATGGATATAGTGAATTATGGTTTGATAATGAAACAGATAAACTAAAGATCAATAATTATGAAGTTACGAAACCTATTGAAAATAAATCGAAATTACATAGAGAAATGGAACCTTTAAGTGTTGATCCTATTCGAATGTCAAAGACATGGAATGATATTAAATATGATGGTAGTATTAATTTGAAAATACAGCAATTAAATATGGATTTAAGTGTTAATCTCGCATGTACTTTATTTGAGAATAACAATTATACTACATGTTTCTTAATAGATAAAGAGAGAGGAGATATCAATGGTCGTAATTTATCCAATTTAGAGATTGAAATTGAGAGTAAGAAATTTGCCAAAGGTATTAAAGAATGTCAATATTACAATAAACTTGTTGAAATACCATTAGAAGAAGAAGTTAATGATATGGATTATAAAATCACTGCATTTGAAAATAATATGATCAAAACTATCAATGATGAGAGTGCTTCTGGATATTTAATGAATAATTCTATAGTTACATCATCAAAGAAAGATCTTTTCTTCAAATTGTATGAAGAAGGAAAAGGAGAAGAAAATGTTGATAAATTCAATGAAGAATACTATTCTATAGTTGCTGGTGGATTAGGATGGGGAGAAAAGCAAGCGTTTTTAGTTGTTGATCCAATTGTTGGAGATGTTGGTTACAGAAATATCAAACTTTTCTATAATACACAAGATAAAGAAATACCATCAATTAAAGTTTTCGAAAATGACGATAACGATATTAATTTACATATTGAAGTAACTGAACTTGAAAGAGGATACAATGATACTAGTATATCATCAAATGATGATAATGATAATATTCGTCATGGTGTATTCTCTATGGGTAGTGAAAGTGGATTTTCCATCAATGGTATACATCATCGAGCACACGGTGAGAATATTGAAATTATAGTGTGAGAAACTAAAAAAAGCTAAAAAAAAAGCTAAAAAAAGAAGAAAAGAACACAATAATAATAAAGTCGCGATATTTCATTTATGAAGACAAGAATTCTGAAAAGGAGATGGTCAATGGTCCCGTTACTTTTATATTGAGTGTGTTTTGATTATTTTATTAATGTGTGTAATTCTATATCTTTGATTTTTTCTTTTATTATCCTATCTTATCTTATACTCTCTTCAATCCTCTTTACTAGATAGAATATAGATATCAAATACAATGAGTAACGTTCTTACCAATATCCAGAATGCCAATTTCAGTAATCTAACTGAATATTTGACAGTAGATAATATTAGAGACAATTTCCAATCATTACAGAGCAAATTCTCTACAGTGAAACCACCACAAGAGTTTTTCGATGTTCGTCATTTCAGTAAACCAAGTAACTTTGCTGAATTACAACAAAGAGTTAGTTATAATCTCAATTACTATCAAAGCAATTATATTCTCATTATTATGCTGTTATCAATTTATGCGTTAATTACCAATACCATGTTAATGTTTGTTATTACATTAGTTCTTGGTGGATTATTTGCAATTAGTAAATTAAATGGACAAGATTTAGTTTTACCAATGGGTACTATTACAACATCTCAATTATATACTGGATTGATTATAATTGCAGTACCATTAGGATTTTTAGCATCTCCAATTAGTACAATGATGTGGCTTATTGGATCTTCTACAGTTTGCGTTTTCTCACATGCTAGTTTCATGGAAAAGCCAATTGAAACAGTATTTGAAGAACAAGTATAGGATAATTGTATACTATTAGATAGCTGGTAAAATGTAAAAAAATAAAAATAAAATAAAAAAAACTTTAAGAAAAAAAACCATCACAAAACAAATAGAAAATAACTACATTACAAAGTTGTTATATTATCAGTAGAAAGAAGACCCAAAAAGTATCATTCATAACATATTCAGATACTATCTAGCTTGACATGCGGTGGAAAAAATTTCATCATTTAATAACAACTGTATAAGAAAGAAGTATTTTTTTTGTTTGTTTAGAAAGTATCTTAGAGTTTAAAGATAGATGATAAATACAGAGACACTCTTAATAGTGCGGAAGGCTCTCCTTTTATATAAGTGTGATTTATAAGAAACCAAGTTTTTTTTTCCTTTTCGCTGAGCCTGCAAGGGGTTCTCTCCTCCAATATGTTAACGAGGGTTTCCTTGTAATCGATAAATATATCTATAGTATATAGAGACCATGAATTATTCTATATTGGTGATATTATAGACTATATATATAAAAAAAAAAGAAATGGGGGAACACTATATATAGATACCCATTTAGATTATAGATATATATAATGGATAGAAATTACTAAATCATCAAGTATGTATACAAAAGAGGGGAGTTAAACAGTATTGATATAATACACTCACACACATTTATAAACCTAACTTGGTTCTCTTCCAGTGTCTTCTCTTTGCATTGTATCTGATTTTGTTGTTAGTTCTTAATCTGATCCATTGAGGTAATGGTCTGTTTTGGTTTTGTGCTTTAGCTAACTTTTGCTTGACCTTGAAAGTTTTTTGGGACTATAATAAAGAATTGTGACAGAGTTAGTAACGGGTTCTTCTAGGGATAGTAATATAGGGTAATAATGGAGTACATACAGGCATTGTTGCTGTGGATATGGAGAGAAAATGAAGAGATAGATAGATGGGAAGAAGGTAGATTAAATGGAGAAAAGATAATATGAAAATAAAAATAAGTAACATACAAAGAGAGAAAATAGAGAGAAAAAAGAGAAAATGTGTGTAGAGTAATCTCGCGGCGCCCGTTCTTCCCTTTTCGGAAGTTCCCTCTAGACACCTCACTGTGCACTACTAAGAAGAATGAAAAAAGATTAAAATTTTGAAATTTCTCGTTAATATAGAGAGAAAGAGATTTTTTTTCATCTTTAACTCTTCAACTGTTATATTCTTGTATTCTTTCTTAGATGATACTGGTATATCTAGCTTTTTTTTTTCTTTTATTCGAAATTTAGTCCTTTGCCCCCCTTCTATACACATACATCATGACTAGAACTTCTGTCCTTGCAGACGCACTTAACTCCATCAACAATGCAGAAAAAGCAGGTAAGAGACAAGTCCTTATCAGACCATCATCTAAGGTTATCATTAAATTCTTAAGTGTTATGCAAAAACACGGTTATATTGGAGAATTCGAATACATTGATGATCATAGATCCGGTAAGATTGTCATCCAATTAAACGGTAGATTGAACAAATGTGGTGTCATTCAACCAAGATTCAATGTTAAAATTGGTGATATCGATAACTGGACTAACAATTTATTACCAGCAAGACAATTCGGTTACGTTATCATGACCACCTCTGCAGGTATCATGGACCATGAAGAAGCAAAGAGAAAACACGTCTCTGGTAAGATTCTAGGTTTTGTTTACTAATTTAGTTGTGTATATCTCGTGTCCTATATATATATTCTAATAGAAATATCATTTACATCACTTTACTCTACAATATATTAAATTACTTACAATACAAATACAATAATTTTCATGTGATTACGTAACACTCTATTTTCATTCCTGTGTGACTGTTTTCCTATCTCCTCCTCGCACCTCTCCTGTCCACAGGATTTTCTAGCAACGTGAGAAAAAAGAGAGAGAA
The DNA here is from genome assembly GCA_030579495.1 of Pichia heedii. NCBI lineage: Eukaryota > Fungi > Ascomycota > Pichiomycetes > Pichiales > Pichiaceae > Pichia > Pichia heedii. The sequence goes on along the minus strand of JAKTRA010000015.1, from coordinate 207,790 downwards.
AGAGAGAGAAAAAAAAATTTCAATTTTTCGTTCTTTTTCCTTGGTGGAAAACACATCTTTTACACATCTTTTACACATACATTTACGTAACATTTCAAAGTTTGTTGTAATCTTTTCTGGTTTTTGATTACCTCTTCTATTTCATTTCTCTCTCATATAACCAACAATGTCTACTGGTATGTACTATCACCATAACTGAATGTCTCTCAAGGACTCATTTACCAACTTTATTTGATGGTTAATCATCTCTCAATCATGAATTAAACTGGTTATTAGAATTTAATAGGAAAAAAAAAATGTATATCATTATTGAACCAATTCAACTACATCAAAACATCCATTGGAATATCCATTGAAACATCAAATTATCACTTATAATACCATCAAATATCACCAATGTCCTATCCTTCAACTATCAAAACAAAATACTAACTAATACATCCTCCATCCAATTTTCTTTTTTCTCATTTTCATTTTCATTTTACTTTAGAAAACGTTACTCTTGGTCCTCAATCACAAGGAACTGCTGAAGTTTTTGGTGTTGCACATATCTATGCATCTACCAATGATACTTTTGTTCATGTCACTGATTTATCAGGTAAAGAAACAATCGCAAGAGCTACTGGTGGTATGAAAGTTAAAGCTGATAGAGATGAATCTTCTCCTTATGCAGGTATGTTGGCTGCTCAAGATGTTGCTGCTAAATGTAAAGAAGTTGGTATTACCGCTGTTCATATCAAATTAAGAGCAATGGGTGGTACAAGATCCAAAACTCCAGGTCCAGGTGGTCAATCTGCTTTAAGAGCTTTAGCAAGATCCGGTTTAAAAATTGGTAGAATTGAAGATGTTACTCCAATCCCATCTGATTCTACTAGAAAGAAGGGTGGTAGAAGAGGTAGAAGATTATAATCAATTGTTTACTACTATTTGTCACAAATTTTCTTATATTAATAAAATCTCCATTTATAGTACCTTATAAATATCTCTAAATCTTTAAAAAAATTAAAATTTCAAAAAAAAAAAAAAGAAAAAAAAAGAAAAATTCAATAAGTTGTATTTTATACCTTGGTTTTCTGATAATTTCACCTTCATTAAATATTATATACTAACTATAATACATCTTTTTATTATATACTTCCTCTGTCAATGTTGATTTCTTTATTGAAAAATACATCAACAAATAAATTCTTATTAATATCTTTACTTTTGAGGATCATATTCTTCTCCTTCGGTTTATATCAAGATGCTTATTTACCATTACCATATACTGATATAGATTACTTTGTTTTCACAGATGCTGCTAAATTCGTATCATTGAATCAGTCTCCTTATAATCGTGCAACTTATAGATATACTCCATTACTTTCATGGATCTTATTACCAACAACTTACAATGGTTCCCTATGGTTTTCATTCGGGAAATTATTATTCATTATTTGTGATTTGATAACAGGTTTGATATTGACCATATCTTTACCTGAAAACTACAAATATCTATCAATTATTTGGTTATTAAACCCAATGGTTATAACAATCTCAACTAGAGGTTCATCAGAATCTCTATTAACTTGTTTCATCCTTTTGTCAATTTATTTATTGACTAATTACAAAAATAATTATCACTTATTCTTATCCGGTTTAGTACTAGGTATCTCAATTCATTTGAAAATTTATCCATTCATTTACATACCAACAGTTTTACTATATCTGAATCCACTCCAATTATTTTTCAATCCTTTCAATTCAAAAAAAATCATATATCTATTGGGTATAGCTTTGGGATTCTCCTCATTAACTTATTGGATGTACTCCATTTATGGTATGGAATATTTAAATGAAGCTTTCTTCTATCATTTAATTAGACTGGATCACAGACATAACTTCAGTATTTACAATATCTCACTCTATCTTAATTCAGTAACTGAGACTTCAAACTCATCATCACCTTCATTACTTTCGTCATTCTCTCAAAATTTCGAAAAATTTGCATTCATACCTCAGTTAAGTTTATCATTGTTCATAATACCATTGACATTATCAAATGGACTCAAATCAGATAATCAAACTTTCAAAAATTTACTACTCTACAAAATTTTATTCATACAAACTTTCATCTTTATTATATTTAATAAAGTTTGTACATCACAATATTTTATTTGGTTTCTTGCATTATTACCACCATATCTAGTTAATTCGAATCTAATCAATAGAAAAGGTTTGATTCTATTTATTGGATGGATTATCACTCAAGCTTTATGGTTATACAATGGTTGGAGATTGGAATTTAAAGGTGTACCAGATATATTCTTTTCAGGATTATTCTTATCAAGTTTATCCTTCTTCATTTGGAATGTTTACATTGTCTCTGAGTTTATTGGAGATGTTCAGTTACAAATAGATATGGAATTATCCAAAGTAAATGATAAAAAGACTAAATAGTATCCATTCTATTATCATCCTATACGAGATTATACGATTTATACGATATCACAGTTCGCATTTATTCTTTTTCTGTTTTTTTTTTCCGTTCTTTTTGATTTGTTTGATACGTCACCTGGTTGCTTTTACTGTTTTCAATTTCTTATTGTTTAACTGATTGTTTTCTTCTCATCCCAAGCAATTAAACCAAGGATAAGAAGAAGAAAATTGGTTTGAAACAGAAAAGGAAATAAAAATAAAAATAGAAATAGAAAGAACATTTGTATAATTAATCCTTCTATAATATCATGTGGGAAACATTCGAAATACGGGCTAAATCATTTACCATCAAATGGGTAGATGTGCCACCTCAATCAAAAATAACTTGGAATCTTAAACCTATGAAAAACTCAATTCATTTAGGTATTTATCAAAAATTATCAGGAAATAATGACACTTCATCATCTTCTTCATCAGATATTACAACTACATTGTTGGAAAATTTAAATCTTGACGAAGTTAATGAATTACCTAGTAAATATTTCACAAATCCACTGTCTTCTAAATTGAAACATCATAATCAATCGAATAATACCATTTCCTCTTCAAAAAATTTAATTGATTCAAATTCCGATTCATCATTGGAAACTAAACTGGATAATTTGTATAAAAAAGTTAAATGGGTAGGTAAATGTCCTGGTGGTGAATTTATGAAAGGATCAATCAATTCAAAAGATGGAGGACTCTATGCTTTTGTTTTCGATAATACATTCTCCAAAACAAAAGCTAAAACTATCATTTTCAAATATTCCCTTGAAACCACTGATAATGAATCTTCAAATTCATCTGATTTATCTAATACCGTATCCAACCACAAACCTGCGAAATTCAATGAGAATGATATCATTACTTCAAAAGAGAGAAGACATAATAGTATCCATAATAACAAAAAATCAACTAAAATTATTGATATCAATGGTGTTCAGTATTTACAAGGATTTTTGTTGAAAAGGAAGAGAAGAAAGGGTAGTGGTAAAAGTTTTACGAAAAGATTCTTTTCATTGAATCTCAACTATGCAATTCTAAATTATTATTCTAACAATAGTACAAGTACAATTAGAGGTAATATGGTGATCACTCAAACTGTTATCTCTGCAGATGTAAATGAGAAAATCCTTTATTTAGATTCTGGTGTGGAACAATGGATTTTGAAAGCAACTAATTTGGATGATTTTAATAACTGGGTAAATGCATTTAATTTTATCAAACATCAAAATAAGAAATTGAATGAACTGAAAAATAAATCAATCAAACAAGTAAAGGCAAATATTGACGATGCTTTGAATGATGATAGAAATGCAACTCAAAATCTTGGTCTAACCAACATAACCAATGATGATTATAAAGATGAAGAAGATGAAGACGATGATGGATCAAGTGATGATGAATTCATATCAATTACAAGTAATAATTCTATTGCTAAGAGTAATAATAGGGAATCAAAACAATATGTACAAAATCTACATTTCCAATCTGTAGAATTGAAAATCAAAGAATTGAAAGATCTAGTTCAAACACTTATTGAAGAAGAAGTTGATATTGATGATAACGATACAGAAGAAAATGAGAAAAGCTCTCATACTCATTCACTCTTACATAAGGGATCAGCGAAAACTCCGAAAAGGGCATCTAAGCAATTATCCCTGGATTTACCAACAACTAGTGCTTCTAGTAGTCAATTGATGAGGAAACCTTCCTTCCTTGCAAGATTGAAGAAGAAGAGTTCAGCTTCTGTCCCAAACACCCCCATTGATAGAAAATCTTTTGACATTGAAAATAGAAATCATAATAAGATTGACGATATTGATGAAATCAGTGATAATAATGATAACGTCAATCACAACGATAACAATGAAAAATTTGATAATATTGATAATCATTCCACCGCTCAAGCTGATGTATCATCCTCTATTGGGCAACCAATTGAGACGGTAAGAAGTCATGCATGTTCAACATCGTCTGTATGTTCATCATCCGCTTATGGAACTCTGTTGGAAACAAGAAAAAATTCATTGAATTCAATTCTAGAAAAAATCAAAGAATTGGAATATGAGTATTTGGAATTGCTAAAGTCAGAAGAAAACACTCATCCAGAAGAATCAAAGAGATCGTTGTGTCGTACGAATACACAAGCAAAATCTTTATTCTCCCAAGAGTTTTATGATGCACAAGAATTTGTCGATGAAACTGATATCGGTGTTGTTATTCTATCTAATGATAGTGATGAAAATTTGATTGATGATTCCAAACAAACTGAATTAAGTTATAACATATTCCAAAAAGATTTGGAGAAAGCATCACATGTTGCATCGATTATTTCATCATCAGATGAATCTGAAACAGGATCAGAAATTGAAGGTGAAGGTGAAGGTGAAGGAGAAAGTGAAAGTGAAAGTGAAGAAGGTAATGATCACGAAGAAAAGAATGTACTTGAAAATGAAACTGACAAAACTAAAGAAAAATCAAGAGCAAAAGATGATTATAGTAATGAGACTGAAATTGAAGATGATTTATATCCATTGCCATATAATGGTAAATTTACACCAAGATCTGATATCAAACCTGCAGCTTGTGACCCCCCATCTCTAATTTCAATTTTAAAGAAAAGTATTGGTAAAGATATGACAAGTATTGCAATGCCAGTTTCTACAAATGAGCCGTTATCATTCTTACAAAAATATACTGAAAGTTTAGAATATTGTAATTTGATAAATGATGCATTGAATTCTCCAGTTGAAACAGGTGAAAGAATTTTAAAGATTTCTGCATTTGCAATCAGCTTTTTATCAGCTTATAAAGAAAAGGTCAGATCACTTCGTAAACCATTCAATCCTCTATTAGGTGAAACTTTTGAATTAGTTAGACCTGATTTGGATATTAGAGTTATTACAGAAAAGGTCATTCATAAACCATTCGTAATGGCAGCACATGTAGACTCAACAAAATGGTATATTGATCATGCTATATGTCCACAACAGAAATTCTATGGTAAAACTGCAGAAATCTCAATTGATGGTACCTTAAAATTGAGATTTAGGGATACAAATGAGACTTATGAATGGAATCAGCCCAACACTGTATTGAAAAATATTGTTTCATTAACAGGTGAAAAATATACCGAACCTTCTGAAAGTATAACTGTGAGATCAAATAATGGATTGAAATGTATTGTGTCCTTTATTTCAGAGAATGGTAGATTTACAAGTAATAGATCTGAAAAAGTTGAATTCAAAGTTTACAATGAACATGATAGAAAGAAAAATGTACCATTACACTTATCGGCTTCTGGATCATGGACAAATGAGATCAAACTAAGTAATGGTAATGTTATTTGGAAAATTGCAAGTCCTCTACCACATAATGATAAGAAATATGGATTTACCAAATTTGCATGTAGTTTGAACTATATTGATAATCTGCATGAAAAATGTTCACCAACAGATTCTAGAAGAAGACCAGATCAAAGAATATATGAGAATGGTGAAGTAGATAAAGCAGATGCGCTGAAACTGAAATTAGAAGAAGAACAAAGAAAGAGAAGAACTGATTCGAATGGTAATGCAGTTGTACATAAACCTGCATTTTTTGTTAAGGGTCCATCGAATCTTGACTGGAAATATATCCACGGCGAGAATAGTTACTGGAATCGTAGGAAATGTGGTAAATGGGATGATTTAGTTAAATTATGGTAGAAACGGAAAGGAATAATGGAAAGTATTTAAGTAGGAAGGAGTTTAAGGGTGAAATGATAAAACCTTCGAAAACAATCTATATTTAGTCTTTTATTTCTCTAAAAAAATACTTATGATTTTCACCTCCTGTAACAATTAGCCTTTGAGGGTTCTGATCTTCTAGTACAGACCCTATTGACAATCCAGGTATATCATCTGTATGTGTTATACCATCATTATTGCTTAGATGAGGAGATAACAACGTATATAGTTGTTCATCGTGATTGATTGCTTCTTCAATGGCATTCTCAATTGCACTTTCTACAATTTCTTTCTCATTTGAAATATTCATAAATGTTAACGATGAGAATATCAAAATAATACCGAAAACATAATTGTAACTGAACAACATACCATTGTTCAAGTAAGAATCTATAAATATATTGATTGGTATTGCAGCAGAAAGTGACAATGAAACAGATACCGGCGATGTAATCAACGAGGCGCATGATCCACAGTAATCAGATAATGCGTTCAGCAATGACGACATGGAAAGCATTATCAGAATTGTGTAATTCTCAGGTAACGATAACTGTTCCCAACTGAAGTAATTGAAGATGAATAAAACTGGTATACCTAAAACCAAAGAACTTAATCCTATATAACCATATAACAATGAGTTATTATCAGAGTCTGTTTGTTCACCTAATTTTATTTTCAATAAAACTAAAAACCCAGAGTAACAAAGAGCACCAATTATTGCAAGCGAATTCCCATAAGATTCTAAAGTAATCGTTGCTATCTGTAGTGTAGTTGTATTAGATAAGGTTATTAGAATAATACCAAATATTGAGCAAAGAACGGATATTAGCTTACCGTATGTGAATTTTTCAATTTTAAGTAACACACCAATTAGTAAGGAGAAAGCTGATGAAGATGTTGCTAGTATTGTTTGATTTGATGCTGAAGTGTATTTCAATGCGGTTGAAGATAAAAAGCAGTTTAGAAAGTACAGTAATGAAGCTAATAATGCAACTTGAATGATTTCTTTATGAGATAAGTGTACTTTTGGTATATCCAGATTTTCAAAGAGTGATTTGTTATCATCAACTGAGGTTGTCTCTTCATTATTTGATCCATTGGTTTCATAATTTGAATGTGGGGCTTGTTGATTCAATAGAGCTTTATCAGCGTCAGTATGTCTCCAATTATAAAAGAAAGATGACCATTTATTGAGTATTGCTGATATTCCAAAGAATGTAAAGCAACTAGAATTCAAATATGCAGCAAATAAAGAATGAGAATAATTGGTATGCCCCATAACTCCGCTCAATAATTGTATTGAAAGTATCCAAAAGAAGACCGTACCGAACAATAGAAATAAACCTTTTATGAAAACATTTGTTTCTTCAATGACTATTATGTCTACGACTTCGTTGAATACTTGATCTTCTGTGATCAACTCGTCATTGTTATTTCCATTATCTATAAGAATCTCATCACAGTCATCTAATGGGTTGCTGTATATTGCTTTAAGACTTGGTGATTTGGAAAAGAGAAGACTTGCTAATGGTTCCTGATATTTAGGTGATTTAATTAGTAATTTCGGGGACTTGTACATATTCCCCGTTTAGTTGCTATAACCGTTGTTAACAATAACTTATTCAATTCAAATTTTCAACTTGTTGCTATATTTATTATAAAATACCAAATTGCTTATCGGTATGTGTTCCTTTTTTTAGATTTCTTTCTTTTTTTTAATTTTTCATTGATTGCGCTTCCCAATTAGGTAATTATTGAAAACTGATTGCTCACAAATTTGGTCCATTAGGCGAAATTTTAGAGCCCAGACTATTCTGAAAAAGATGGGGTTACCATTGAGGAAAATTGCGGTGTTGTTTAAAATATTGTTTAAAATTGTATAGTATTGTTTAAGTATTTTAAATGTTTTAAATGTTTTAAATGTTTTAAATGTTTAAAAATAGAAGCTAAAAATGTAAAACTATAGCGTAAAATATTTGAAAATAATAACTAATGATCCAGATCATGTAGGTTAATGTCATAAATGAACTTTTTGTTCTTTTATTTTCATCAGAGAAAGAACAAAATAAATAATAAATAGTAGAAGGTTGATGTAATGTAAATGTAATTTTTTTTCTTCAGAAAAAAAAAAAAAAGCTTGAAATCAAAATAGTAAAAGAACTGACTTCCTCTGACGAGTGAAATATAGAAAATATTGCGTATATACTAGAAAAGATGATAAGCTGAATATATTAATCAACTTGAATTACTCAACCGTTTTAATATTGCAGGCGGTTGATAGAATGGGTTAGTTGCCCTGATACTTGGACTTGAAACTTTTTGAGTTGTATTGGATTTTGACATGGATAAATCATTCAGTGATGATAAAACAAATGAACCAACAGACTTTGATCTAATTTTGGAATTTCTTGATAAACTCAATGAAGCATTAATGGAAGAGCTTACTGAGGAGCTTATCGAAGAACTCAGTGAGAAATGGTCTATATCATCAATAGGAGTTGTTGGTGTTGAAATGTAAGGTAATTCAGAGTGTGATTTTGTAACTTTTGAGTTTCTTCTTGAAATAGGTGATAAAGAAGAATTAGATGTTGTGGATAGCAAATCTACCGAAGAATGTCTCTTTCTGCGTAATTTTTGTTTAATTTTGTTAGTATAAATAATATTTGAAACACTTGAAAAATCATGAAGAGAATCACAATCTGAAGGGAAAAAATCTAATGAATTCGACGATATGTTATAATCAGGTATGGTATAAAGAGACGATTGATCAATTGTTGGAGTTGTTTGTTCAACGTAATTATCGTTATTATTCGAAAGGTTTTCAATGAAAAGTTTACTGTGATCGACATCATCTAAGTAATCAGACGACATCAATAGTTGTTCGACTGGGTCAATGTCATTATTTAATTCAGTGTTTATAACTAATGGATGTCTATTTTTAAATCCGATAGTATCACTTCTATTTAAGGAATCTAGTGTTAAATTGAAGTTATCGATATTTTCTGAGTCTATATTTTCTATGTCTTCTGGAAGCTCTAGATTGTCATCATCAAGATTATTGTTGCTATTGATGTCATTATTGACGTTGACGTTGTTGTTGTTGTTGTTGATATCATAGTCTATGTTGTAGTTTGAGTAGTCATTATTATCATTGAATATGTAAATATTTTCATTCGATTTTTTCACATTCATTATTAGTTTGTAATAAAATAATAACCAAGGAAAATAGAGGAGAAGAGTTTAGAAAGCCCAAAAAAAATTATATAATGAATGGAAATAATGAATGGAAATAATGAATGAAGGTAGTGTAGCAATAAAGAAAGAGGATTGAAAATAGGGAAAGGAAATTAGTTAAATTATATACAAAGTAGACATGTAATAAGACCACCAAGAAACAAATCAAATATACAATATACAATAAAAGCAGATGGGGTAAAGTTAAAGTTAATCATCTCTGAAAATAAAGGGTATGTAAGGTAGCTAATTATTCGTAATGTGTTGTGCTCTTCTATTCGCAATAAGGAGTCAGAGCTCTTTCAACGGTGCGGAAGAACGCCACGAAACGTTTCACACTAGACGAGTAGAGAAATTTTTAAGAGCGGGCGCATTAGCACCGACACTAATCCAAATTCGGAAAGTGTGCCCTCCAAATTAGACCATGCTAATTAAAATTAGGTTGATTTTTCTTAGGAGCTAAAAATAATTTTTCTTCTATTAGTAGAATAACAAGGTACGTAAATAACACTAGGGTCTATTTGGATTAAACTCTAATGTGTTAGAATATATTAAATACAGTAGTATACAATAGAATAAAACATTTTATAAACCATAAGGATATACCGACCGATCTTGGTGATCAGCAATTCATACACTTCATCACTTGCTCTGACAGAAAAAGCTATAAATTATATAAAAAGAAAATTATAATATGTTACATTTCAAACTGTGACTTATCATTAGTCAAATTTGAGTCTTTTAGGTCGAATTCTCAATTGATCTTGATCCATTTTCTCCTTAAAGTGTTCCCCTGTAATATGATTGATATACTCCACTTCACTAACCTCATCTAGTTTTGGCTGCTCTTTTCTCTCTTGATTGTTATTTTTTCTTCCTTTCTCATTTAAATTCCGAAATGGATTTTTTATCTTTTCGTATCTCACTCCTTCCTCGAGCGTATTCTTATTGACATTGTTATCTTCTCCATTTTCATTCGTATTTCCATTCTTTTGGTTGTTGTGGTTGTCGTAATTTAAAAGTCCCTGGATTTTCATTTTGTTGTTTCCTTTCATTTTAGGAGTTTTAAGAAGATCTTCTTCTCCTTCTTCTTCTTCTTCAATATTCTCAAATACCAACTTCTTCGGTTTTATTTTTGAATCTCCCTCCTTATATTCAACGAAAAACTTCTCTCCAGTTGCATGATAAACCAGTTGAATACCTTTCTCAAAATCTACATTATCATTTACTATATTTTTCTTCTTTTCAACTATTCTATTACCAAAAAATGGATTATATGACGTCTTTCTTTTCAACATATTCAAATCTTTATTTGTATCATTTAAATCAAGTAATTCTGGGAATTCACATTTCTCATTGCCATATTTCTTAATGATATATTCATCACTGATTATTTGCTCAGGTGGAGTGCTTGGGATTTTTTCAATAGTGCCAATACTTCCGAAATTGATCTTTTCCTTCAAATTTATACTCCCTCGATGTGTTTCATTATCACTATCACATTCACTAGAAGTATAGTTCATCAACATTTGTTCCTTTTCATTTTCTTCATCCATGTCCTCATCGTCTTCATCAAGAACTTCACTTTGGTCACCTAATCGTAATTTAATAGAATTTCGAAATTCTAATACTCCATTCTTCTTGGATGTATTTTCGTTGCCTTTCGTTAATAAACTACTCCCTGAGGTTGTTTTACTATTATCATTAATTTCAGTAAAAATATTGTTGTCAAAATAGATCGATCCAATAGTTTCACAGTTCTTTTTATTATGCCTTGGTGTAGTTTCTGGTGTTCTCAGCAGATTGACCTTTTGTTTGAAAGTGTGACTATTACTTTTATTGGGCAGATCGATTATATGATAATTACCTTTCTTTGTATTTGTTTTGGGTGACAATGGTAGTATATTATTTCCAAAATCATCAACTATCAATTCATTACTATTATTAGTATTATTGTTATTATTGTTATGTAGATATGGTGTGGTTGGTGTAAACAATAGTGAGTTATTTTGATAATTTCTATATTCAATATTTAACTTATTATTATTAGTAGTAGTATTGTTATGGAAAGTATTCTTCATTGTTTGTTGTCTTTTAGCGTTTTTACTATTATTCTGATGTCCATCATCTTCATTATCATCTTCATTATCGCTGTTTGTTATTAGTATTGGTTTGCTGAATGTCTTTACTTGTGGTGTAGTGAAAAAGGGATTTATGGATTCATCTTTCACTGGTGGCGGAGTTGATGGTTGGCGATTTTTCATTGTAAACTTAATATCGATTCAAGTTTGATATAGTGTTTGTCTGGTGATAGGAAGATGTGAATGTGTGAATGTATAAATGTATATTGATGGTTGTATGAATGTATGAAAAGTATAAAATGATACCGGATAAATGATATCTAACGTAGGGATGGAAACTTGAACCAAGAATGAAACAGAAAACAACAATTTCAGTCTGATTTATTCCTATATACTAAATACAAAAACAAACGGAAAGAACTATTGTTATTGCTATTTTAATCTCTATTTACATGTATAACTTATGATTGCGAACAGCAGTTATCAGCTATGCATTATTTGTTATGCTGGTTCACATTGCGAGACCAGCCACCTCGAATTTCCTCTTTTTTTTTCACTTTTCTTCCACTATATGGTTTCCTAATATGGCAATTAGCCAATTCGGGTAATTAAAATTACTCTATTTTCAATTATACTAGGTTGTACAAACAAATGAAGCTAATGTTTTCTATACAAGTATTTTCACCATGATGGATGCAGCATATAGCAATATACTCTTTTCCGGATCTCATCAGTATTAGGATATTCGTCAGGGAACATCGGTTCATGCCAATGAATCATTTCTACTTCCTCAACATCGAATTGAAACTCATCTTTCGCAATTTCGAAAAATTCCAAATCCTTGTCAACTAGATGTGGTCTATGTGGTGAGAATACAACTAAACATTTACCACCTGTTCTAGGTTTCCCATTGTTTAATGGTTTGATCAATTCTTTACAAGATTTTAAAAGTTTCCTGTGCTCACTGTAATTGAACACCAAATCACTCATTATTAAGAAATCAGCCTTACCATTATTTTCCTTCAATAGTAAACTGATTTCTTCAGTTGAATTACCCCATATAAATCCTTCTGTATGGATTATATCCTTGGCTTTCGAATATCCTAAATGATCTATATTATATTGAATGTTATCTAATAATTCAGGATCTGGATAATCTGTACTAATTACTTTCTTGGCGTTGTTTAACGAGCACAATAAACTAGGTAATGCACTAGCAGATCCAAATTCAACTATGTATTTATCCTTTATATACTTCTGGGCATTTTTTTCAATGAAATTACCTGTATAAATACCTGCATTCCATAATAAATGTCCCCATAGTGGTGATTTACCAACTAATCTTAGATCGATTTCTGTAATACCATGTTTAGTTTCATCTGTAAAATACTTTCTCTCGTATTTAGCAAAATGAGCTTCTGGTGGTGGAGGTCTGAAATCTTCTGGTTCTTCAAATAACGCACCCTCTATTGAAATATCATCATCTGACATTTTGTTGTGTTTTAGTTCTTGGTGTTATTTTAGTTTAAAGGAAACAAAGTTAGTATGGTGTCATTTTTTTTTCCGTTTTTTTCGTTCGCCAATTGATATTTTTTCGTTTTCCACTGTTATTTTTTTTCTATGAAAAATTTCATCATAAAGAGAAAATATTAGTATCGATAATATTGCAATACTTAGAGTGTATAGTAATACTGTGGAAATACATAAATAAAAGAGATACGATTATATAATAATATAATAATCAAGGACAAGTTGTAACTTCCCAATCAGATGGATCATGTACGTCAGGATGATCAAGTTGTTTCATTTCCTCCTCACTCAATTCAAAACTCAAAACATCAAAATTAACAGGTAATCTTGATAATGTCTTTGTTTTAGGAATTGGAATATAACCCTTCTGTAAAGACCATCTAATCAAAACTTGCGCAGCTGAGACATTCTTTTTATTTGCGATTTCAACTGCATCTTTATCTTGAAGTCTGTATGAATGTGATAATGGTGCATAAGCAATGACTTGCATGCCATTCTCCTTAACAAATCTACACAATTCATCTCTCATACACCATGGAGAAACTTCAATTTCATTAACAACGGGTTTGATCTTCAACCCATCCCATGATAATAATTCCTTTAAATGGTCGATACCGAAATTAGAGACACCTATTGACTTAACCAAACCTTTTTCAACTGCTTCTTGCATTGCCCTCCATGTTTCTAATCTCATTCTCTTACCTTCACATGGAGAATGAATCAATAACAAGTCAATATACCCTAAACCTCCAACTTTCTCTAAACATTCAGTAATGGCCAATTTTGCATTCTCATAACCATTTTGATTATTCCAAAGCTTTGTAACATAGTAAATATCTTCTCTTTTAACGTCAGGATTTTTTTGTAAGAAATTAATTATACCATCACCACATAATTCTTCGTTATTGTAGAGAACTGCTGTATCGATCAATCTGTAGCCGACTTTCAATGCTTCTTCAACAACTTTATCTGCATTCATCACTTCCCATGTACCCAATCCCATAAATGGGATGGAAGTGCCATTGTTTAGCTTTATTTTCTTACCTGTAACACTCATTGTTGTTTGAATTATGATGGTGTAATAAGAAGAGTAAACTCATACCATCATTTTTTTTTTAAAAAAAGGGGAATTGATGCTATTTTTCCTTATCTCATCGTGAAATGGAACAAGTTACCGTTTTAGGAATGCTGAATCGGTACTTATATTTAATTAATGATAATGAGTTGTCTAAACTATCATTTTCATAATTATTCAAGTGTTGATCACAAATTTGTCAACTTGGTGTAGTCATGTTTGAAAGGTTGCAGTTTTACCTAAAAATACAAAAAAGTTTTCTGAATTATGAGTTATATCATGTTTATTTATCTTTTTTAATTTTTCAAAAAAAATTAATAGATGACAATCTTCTACACATGTTACATTTCTGATATTACTTCACTAAATACATATCCATTAGCAATACATCGATACATGAAAGTTCAGCTGTAAATTTATCAGAGATAAATGGAGGATGAAAAGATACAAATTATTAAATCACAACAAATTCATTGTCATAATGTATATATTGTTGAGCCACCAAATTTATAACTAGCTTTATTGGAAAAATTATATAAGCAAAGATATACATAAAGCATAAACTACATCAATCTATACAGATGCAATTATTTCTATTGAATTATTTCGTTTTTGGTAAACCTGTCTCCAAATCAACCAAAATATCATTTGTCTCTGTTGGACCATCACCAACTTGAGTTAAGATGATTCTTGAAACACCTTGAGAATAAACATCTTTATCTAATGCATCAAAAGGGAAAGATTCGAAGAATGAGGAATTATTTGGATTGAATTTCTCTAATGACCAGCCATCTAAGTGATTGAAGAATTTATATAACATTCCTAAAACATAGTTTTCATTTTTCTGTTCATAATAAATAACAGCATTTGGACCAGCATCGAATGTATAAGCAGCTATTAATTTACCAGCAGATTCGTTTAATAAATTTATCAATTTAATGATTCTCTTAGAAGTATCATTAAGATAGAAAATTGGTGGATAAGAATCTAAACAAACAGAATGGAAAGAATTTGAATCTTTCATTGTTAATTCTGCGAATTTTTCGAAATTTTTATCAAGAATTGATTGTTTCATTTCAATATACCTTTTTGGAACAACTTCATTAATTCTATAATTAAATAAATCACTAGTTTGAACAGTTAATTGCATACCACTTGTACTTGGAACATCTTTTTTCATATCACTAACGACTAAAATAGCAGCTTTAATATCAGGCCAATGATTTTTATCAGCAATTTGAATAGCTTTTGAATCTTCACCATTTGATAATTTACCCATTTCCCAAGCAACATAACCACCAAACAATGAACGACATGCACTACCTGATCCTTTCCTTGCAATTTTACTTAATTCGGAAGGATTTGTTGGTAATTTATACAATTTAGCAACAGCAGAAATCAAAGCTGCAAATCCTGCTGCTGATGATGCTAATCCTGCAGCTGTCGGGAAATTATTTTCACTGATTATATGTAATTTAAATTCAGAAATTTTAGGTAATTGATTATTCTCTGATTCCAAAGTTTTTCTTAAATCTCTTAAATCTTTCAATACTTGAATCGAACGTGGTGTATTTAATGAATAAGTTTCACCATTAATCCAAAGATGATCTTCCTTAAATGATTCTGAACATGATGCAGTAGTCAATGTCTTTAAATCATTTTGATCTAATGTAACACTGATTGAATTGTTAGTTGGTAAATTCAAATCTTTATCCCTTTTCCCCCAATATTTCAAAGTTGCAATATTGACTGGACCAGTTGATGTTGCATGATAAATTTTTGACATAATTGAACTGATTCAATGGAAAGTTGAAAAGATATAATTATTTTCTAAAGTAAAGAAACAAAGAAAGAGAAAGTATGTATTTAACTTAAGGTTTAAGATTGGGCTCATCAAAACTGGCTCAGAATTTTAAATGAAAATTGTTCAACGTGAAGCAAATTGGAAAAAAAAAAGAAAAAAATTTGAGATTGCGGAACGAGCAATTACGAAATAATTAAATAGAGTATGTATAGTATTGGGTTATACCATTGAACATAAATACAATTACAAAAGTAGAAGAAAAAAGAAGAAGAAGAAGAAGAGAGGAGAAAAAAAAAAGGTACGTGTAGATATACAATATAACTGGAAGATACACAGAGATTAACTAGATTGATTTAGTAACATAAAACCGAATCTTTATCATCTATAAGAATGAATGGTAATAAATAATGAATTGAATGTAATAATTGAAAGTAAATAAATCGTAAAATATATATCATTCTGAGAGAATGATAAAGTATTGATTATTTTATTTCTGATATTTTCTCCCATTTCCAAATTCTTGCCTTACAATCACCTGAACCAGTTGCGAAAAATCCACCATTTGAATTGATAACAGGAGATACAGAAACACTAATAACTGAATTTCTATGCCCTTGTAACATTATATAAGGTTCACCTGATTCTTTATCCCACATTATAACACCTCTATCTTTTGAACCAGATAAAATAAATTCATCATTTGGAGTACAACAAACAGATAAAACAAAATCTTTATGTCCAACATAAGTAACTTCACAATTTGATTTTGAAATATTACTTGGTTGTTTATCTAAATCTTTTAAAGACCATAATTTAATTGTTCTATCTAATGAACCTGAAGCAATTTCTTTACCATGGTTAGTGAAAGTAACAGAATAAACAGAATCCATATGACCATTACCAAATTCATTGGAAGAATCTAATCTTTCAACTAAATAACCTTTATTTGCATCCCAAACTCTTACAGTTCTATCTAATGAACCAGCAGCAATTAAAGAACCATCAGGAGATACAGCAACAGTTGTTACACCATCTTCTATACTTAAAGTAAGTGAACATTGACCATTGAAAACATCCCAAATTCTAACAGTTCTATCACCAGAACCTGAAACTAATCTTTTACCATCTGGGAAAAAATCTAAAGAATAAATATCTTGTTCATGACCTTTTAAATATTTAACAATTGTTCTAGTTGCTAAATCCCAAATTCTAATAATTTTATCTTCTGCACCAGTTGCTAAAAATTTACCATCAGGTGAAAAGCAAACAGATCTAATATATAAATCTCCTGTATCAGTATCATAATTACCATTATTTGAAATTGAAGATTCATCATTTAATCTTGCAACTAAATCACCAGTTTCAACACTGAAAACTTGAGTTAATTTATTACAACCAGTTGCTAAAAATTTCCCATCTTTTGAGAAGCTAACACAACAAACAACAGAAGTATGATCAAAAGAATGAACTAAAGAAATATCAACTTTTTTAGGAATACTTGGATTATAAACCAAATAATAATCATTATGTTGTTTTTTATAAGGTAAAGTTTGATAAGCATCGAAATCTTTTAAAAATGCAGGTATTGGTTTATTATGTTGAGCTCTTTTAATTAATTGTTCTTCATTATTGGAAGATTTATCAGATTTATCAATTTTAGTAGATTTATCAGATTTATCAGATTTGTCAGATTTTTCAGATTTTTCAAGTTTATCAGTAACTTTATTGGTTTCATTAATTGAATTAGACTTAGAATGTGATTTTTCATTTGTTATTTTCTCAGGAGAAGAACTATGTTCATTATTTTCATTACTATTATTACCATTAACTTTCTTTGAATCATTTAAAGTGGCATTATCAGAAGGAGAAAATGATTTTTTACTATTTAAATCATTATTATTACTATTATTATTGTTATTGTTATCAGTTTCATTTTTAATTGCATCTAAAGTTTTAGTTTTATCTAAAGAAGAAGTAAGTGGAGGAAGACCATTTGATAGAGTATTATTAGAAGGAGATGTAGAACCTTGGAAAGTATTAATTGATGATGCTAAAGGAGCTAAAGGAGTTAAAGTAGAGTTTGATAATGCAGCACCTAAGTTTGGAGGAGGTAATTGTTGAGTTTGAACAACATGGGCTTGAGCTTGAGCTTGAGCTTGTGCCTGTGCTTGTGCTTGAGCTTGAGCTTGTGCTTGTGCCTGTGCTTGCGCTTGAGCTTGTGCCTGAGCTTGAGCTTGAGCATGAACATGAGCTTGTTGAGCTTGAATTTGATGTTGATGTTGATGTTGATGTTGTTGTTGAAGAGAATGTTGTTCAAGAAGACGATCTCTTACATCAACTTCTTGTTTAAGTTTCATAATTTCACGTTCATAAGCATCCTTAATGGATCTATGAGCTTGTTCTAATTCATAGACAGTATTACTAATATTAGCCAATTCTTGATGTTGTTGATTTAATTTAAGTTCATAATCATGATGATCATCTTTATAACGAGAAGTTTCCCTTGTAAGATTATCGAATTCTGCCTTGACTGCATCCAAAAGTTCGTCCAAACGAGCACGAGAGGGCATTTCAAAAAAAAAGGGGGGGAAGAGGGGGGGATAAATACGGGTTGGTTAAAAGAAAGAAGGAAGGAAGAGAAGAAGAGGAATTTGAAAGTAAAATAAAGTAAAGTAAAATAAAATAAAAGCAAATAAATATAAAAAGAAAAGAAAGGAAATGTAAAAGAAAGGAAATAAATATATGTTAACACTAACACACACATACACACATCTGAAAAAAAAAAAAGAAAAAAAAAGAAAAAGGATAAATAACAAATATAACACAAATACAACAGTGTCGGAATTATATCAAGAAATAATCAAGAAATAATCAAGAATCAAGAAGCTGTATATTATTATTATTATTCTTATTATTATTATTCTTATTATTGTATAATACCACAGCTTACAATTTACAATTATTGTTAAATTCACCATTGTTCACTATATTACATTAGAACAATAAAGAATAAACAAGAGAAGAGGAAAACAAAAAGACGCGTCGCTTCATTTTGATTTTGATTTTGATTTTTACTTTTTATTTTTTTACTTTTTTGAAGACGACGCGTCGACTGCAGTTTTTGTTAATCGATTACATAATCTGCAAAGAAGTAGATTTAACATTAAATGATGATGATTTTGATAATAATCATAATAATAATAATAGTAATAATAGTAATAATAAATAATAAAAGAGATATTGATAATAATCAACTAATCTCTCTCTTTATTTTTTTTTTCCTCAATGAGTACAACAGAATTCTTGGATAAAGGAGTGGATCTTATTAAAAAGGCAATAGAAGCTGATAATGCCTCTAAATATGAAGAAGCTTATCAATTATATTATAATGGTCTAGATTATTTAATGCTTGCACTTAAATATGAGAAAAATCAAAAGGCAAAGGAAACAATTAAAGAAAAATTTACTGAATATTTATCAAGAGCTGAAGAATTGAAAGATCATGTATTTAATAATTCACAATTAGATCAAACAGGTGAATTAAATTCTTCTTCTGGTAATACTAAAACAAAGAAACTTGATCCAAATTCTTCATCAAATGGTAATAATGGTAGTAGTAATAATAAATCATCCAAATCAGGAGATGATAATGAAATAGAAACAGAAAATAAGAAATTAAGGAATCAATTAGCTAATTCAATTTTATCAGAAAAACCTGATGTTAAATGGTCTGATATTGCAGGTTTAGAATCTGCAAAAGATGCTTTAAAGGAAGCAGTTATTTTACCTGTTAAATTTCCTCAATTATTTAAAGGTAAACGTAAACCTGTTTCTGGTATTTTATTATATGGACCTCCAGGTACTGGTAAATCTTATTTAGCTAAAGCTGTTGCAACTGAAGCAAATTCAACTTTTTTCTCAGTTTCATCTTCTGATTTAGTTAGTAAATGGATGGGAGAATCTGAAAGATTAGTTAAACAATTATTTTCAATGGCAAGAGAACAAAAACCTTCAATTATTTTCATTGATGAAGTAGATGCTTTATGTGGACCTAGAGGTGAAGGTGAAAGTGAAGCTTCAAGAAGAATTAAAACTGAATTATTAGTTCAAATGAATGGTGTTGGTAATGATTCAGATGGTGTCTTAGTTTTAGGTGCAACAAATATACCTTGGCAATTGGATTCTGCAATTAGAAGAAGATTTGAAAGAAGAATTTATATAGCTTTACCAGATTCAGAGGCAAGATTAGAAATGTTTAAATTAAATATAGGTGATACTCCATGTAATTTATCTTCTCAAGATTTCCATACTTTAGCTAATATAACAGATGGTTATTCAGGTCATGATATAGCTGTTGTTGTTAAAGATGCTTTGATGCAACCAATAAGGAAAATTCAATCAGCAACTCATTTTAAGAAAATTGAAACTTTCGATGAAGAAAATAATAAATTTATAACACAATATCAACCTTGTTCTCCCGGTGATGAACATGCAATTGAAATGAATTGGGTTGATTTAGATGGTGATCAACTGGTTGAACCGGAATTAAATTTAAATGATTTCCTAAAAGCTATTAAATCTAATAAACCAACTGTTAATCAAAAAGATCTGGAAAAATTCGTTGAATTTACAAATGATTTCGGTTCAGAAGGTAATTAGCTATAGATACTTAATTATATAATGTAATAATTATAGAAGAGGAAAAGAACAAAATATAATTTCTTAGTAAGAAAAAGAAGAATTTATTTGAAATTTTCAATATTATTATTAGAATCTGCAATTTTAGATTCATTAATTTTAATTAATATCAAAGAAATATTATCACCATCAATGAAAACTTTTGCATCAGGATTTTTCAGTAAATGTAAATTCTTATAATCTTGATATTCCTTTGTTGTATTATCATTTAAATATTTAACAACATGTCCATCCAACGTAATACTTACATCACCTACTTGATCTTGATTAATATTTTGTAATAATTTCAATACGTTACTTTCATTAGATTGTTTATTATTATTAATAACCCAATCATGTACTAGAATTGATACATTACCATTATTAACTAAATTCTCATATTTCTTCGTATCATTACTAGTTGCAATTAATATCAATTTATCATTTTCATCTTGACTATTATTAATAAATGTGAAATTCATTAGACTTACATGTGGTACATTATCATGACATGTAGCTAAATGTATGAATTTAGAATTAGATAATAAATCAATTACTTTCTCCGGTAATGGTCCACTCATTCTTCTTAATATCTATAAATGATAAAGAAAAAAAAAGAAGAAATAGAAAACTTAAAAAGAACCATAAAGGTTTAGTCATCACTTTGACATTCTTTCCTCATTAAATTATTTCAAGAAAATCAAATGAAAAAAAAAAACATAAAAACATAAAAACATAAAAACATAAAGACATAGAAATTAAACATGAAATCATCACGCCGCCTAAACTTTCAAAACTGTCTAACTGAGCTGAGAATCTACTAGATTCAATCAAATACTAGTCAATGTTGGAGTCTCCTAGAGTACTCCCCGATAATAAGAAAGACGATAGTCCAATATCGAATTATCAACCAGTACGACAAAATAGTACAGATTCTCGTCACATTGAATCAGATATACAACAATTAAATGAACTTCTTCAACATATTATATCAGAAAATGAAGATGAAGAACAAGATTCTGAAAAAGATTCAATGAAAACATTAGATGAATTCTTTCAAGGTGATGTTAGATCTATGGTTGTACCAGAGGATGAAAAATTACATATTGAACGATATTTATCTCAAAGTTCAGAAAATAAAGATCAAAAATCAAAATCTTTTTTCAATGGATTATACAGTCGTATGAAAAGTTTTTTCGTTTCTGATAATAGTGAATCTGTAACTGTTGATTCAAGTAAACATCAATCATCGACTGATTTATATCCAAATAAATCACTTACCATGGATCAACAATCGGAATCAAAGGTTCAAACACATCAAAATGATAATGAACCAGTAAAGAAAACTCCAATACCAGATATAGATACCCCATTACAGTTTAAAAATTTATCAATTCTTGGAAGAACAAGGAATGAAGGTATTAAAAAGAAAACATTTATACCGGATAGATCTCCACCTTTGCGATTCAAAAATAGTAAGTTTCATAATATCAATCTGGATAAACTCAAAGAATTTGAAATGAATGAGAGGTTAAAGAGATTTATTGAAATCAAGGAGAAATCATCAGATGACAAACCAGTTAATTTACTCAATACTTTTTTAAAGGAGAAAGAAGCTATAAAGATAACAGATAATAGTGAATCTAAAGTTAACGAAGAGGTGATTATCGATGATATTCCAAAACTCGACCCCGAACATGTTTCAAATGATAAATGTGATACAAATAATGATATTGAAAACATAGAGAAACCGTTGACTGAAATTATTAGAGAACCAATAACTGTTACTAAAGAACCTGATAATATAGTAAATAATAGAAAAGATTTCAAAGTCCAAGATTTGGTACCGGTTAAGAAAAGTTCAGTAATAGAAAAGAATGATCAAGGAAAGCGTAGCTATAGTGATGTTATAGCTACTCTGAGTAAACGACGGAAACCAGTTGATTCTGTTGGTAAATGTAAGATTATTATTGAAAGAAATATGAAAGAAAGTGAGGAAGAAGATACAGGAGAAGAAGATGCAGGAGAAGAAGAAGAAGAAGAAGAGGAGGAAGAAGAAGAAGAAGAAGAAATGAAGAAAGATAATGAAGAATATTATGCTAATATTTCCAATATTTCCAATTTTTCCAAAAACAATGGAAATAATCCATTAATAAGTGGAATAAGTGGTAATTCTAAAATAGTCAAACAGATAATCAATAATGAGAAAAAATATACTAATGAAAAAATTGATATTAATGAAGGTATTGATTTAAATAAAGGTGGATTACTTGATTTAGGTGAAGAGAATATCACCATTGCAGGAAATATCTCAATACCACTGTTTAGTGATATGTTTGAGAAAAAGGATCGAAATATGGAAGAAATTCTTGAGAAAGATGATGATAATGAAGAGAATATCGATATTAAAGAAGAATGTTATGAGAATAATGATGTTGAACGGAGTAATGTAGTTAATGAAAGTCCATTTTTGAAAAAAGAAGAATCATATACCCCAAATGGACTGTTTGTTTATGAATCAGATGAAGAAGGAGACATACTGAATGATGAGAGTAATCTAGCTACGGGACATTTATTTTGTTTAGAAGAAGAGGAGGAGGAAGAAGAAAAACAAGAAGAAGAAGGAGAGGATGCGCAAAATGTCACTGAGAAACGTACAAAAGGAAAGGAGCAATTACGTGCAACTAAGTTACAAAAATTAGCTCAATTGAAACGAGCACAAAAGATTAATGAATATATTCCATTTTCAGATGAGAGTGATGAAAGTGAAAGTAGTGAAGAAGAAGATGGAAGAGATGAAATTGATAAAGTGAAAGAGTTTGTTGTTGATGATGATTCTGTGAATTATACAGATACATCTGATGAATTAGAACAATTGGAACGACAACAATTCATAAAAGGTCCAAAACGGAAAAGGGTAATTGAAAGTGAAGATGAAGAAGAAGAAGAAGAAGATGAAAATCGAAAAGAAGATAAAGATAAAGATGAAGATAAAGATGAAGATGCAGAGAAACACTCGCAAGACCCAGAAGACGTTATTGTTCTTGACAGTTCGAGCGAGGAGGAGCGAAATGAAGAAAAAAATGAAAACATCATATACCTCTCTGACAGTGAATGAAAGTAGTTATTTTATAAAGAATTAAAAAAGTAATGGAATTAACAAGTAAACAGAATAGAGCATATGATGAAGTATGTACCGTTATAGCAGAAGGAGGTTCTATATTATTACTAGGTCCTGGAGGTTCAGGTAAAACATTAGTTGTTGAACGAGCCCTTGAAGGAATTTCAGAGAGAGATATTATTCGAATTAATGGATTATTTTGTCGAGATGATGCATCAGCTATGAAATTACTTGATGATAGGATAATTGATAGTGGGAATTCAAAGAGACGAACTGTTGTTATTGTAGACCATGCAGAAACATTTGTACGTGGTGCTGGACGTCAGACATTATTATATTCATTATTAGAAGCTTCAACTATGAGATCGAGAAATAACAATGCAGTTGTATCAGTTATAGTGGTAGCACGTGATGTACTATTAAGAGAGAAATTAGAGAAACGAGTAAAGAGTCGATTTAGTCAACGAGTGGTATCATTAGAAGGAAGATGGGATGATGAACCATATAAGAGTAGTCGTCTCCTTATGGAACAAGCATTATGTGATCGTGAAAGATATCTATTAGATAAGTATAGACGTGGTGATATTGTTGATATAGATAATGAAGATAAACCAATGGATGAAATGTTATATGAAAGACTGATATCAATGGGGCTCATATCTTCTCAACTCGGAAAATTAACAAATTAACAAATTGAAAAAAAAAAACAATTTCCGAGTGTTGTGACATTTTATTATATAATATAATATATAATTAAAATTTGTGTGTGTGTGTGTGTTATTTCCACTATTTCCATTTTCTATTATTATTCTATTTCTAATTTTCATTTTTTTTCATTTTTTTTTTTCATTTTTTTTTCCAATTCTATTTCCATTTCATATTTCCACCCCGTTTCTATTATCTTTTTTTTTTTATTTTTCATTTTTCATTCTTTTTTTTTATCAATATCAGTATAGTTTTCTATTTAATATATATTCTATTTATATTCTTTATTTCTTTTTTTTAATTTTTTCATTTTTTTGTTTTCATCAACAAAATGGATCCAACACACGCCCCAAATTTCCAGCCTCCATCTACAAATCCTCCAGAATCACCAACATTACCTCCAACTCTCATTCCGAACAGGAAACCAATTCTTCCACCTGTGTTAGCTGATTATTTACAACCTCTGGATAAACCTCTCGATCCACTACCGAAAAAATCAGATAGAGAACACGATCGAGATCATAGTCATAAACATAAAATTCCTAAAATGCCAACTCAATTAGAACCTTTTAGTTCAAGTTCTGATAATGAAGATGAAAATGAAAATGAAAATGAAAATGAAGAAGTTAAAATAACAATTGAAGATAGTATATTATCTGCTGATTCTAGAATTTCACTTAATTCAGATCATAAAGTACATTCTTATCAAATCGCTGATCTTGAAGAAGTACCTCATGGAATTCAACGACAATCTCGACATATATCAAATTATAGTTTCCCAACTCATAGACTTAAACGTCAAATGTCATCTTCAAATAAATTCCCATTAGTAATTGTTGCATGTGGATCATTTTCTCCAATTACATACCTTCATTTACGTATGTTTGAAATGGCATTAGATGCAATACATGAACAAACTAGATTTGAAGTAATTGGTGCTTATTTTTCACCTGTTTCTGATAATTATCATAAACCTGGATTGGCATCTGCTCATCATAGAGTAAGAATGTGTGAATTAGCATGTGAGAGAACTTCTTCTTGGTTAATGGTTGATGCTTGGGAAAGTTTACAATCAAAATATACTAGAACTGCTTTAGTACTGGATCATTTTAATGATGAAATTAATATTAAAAGAAATGGAATTTTATCAAAAGATGGTAAATCTAATTTAGGTGTTAAAATTATGTTATTAGCAGGAGGTGATTTAATTGAAAGTATGGGTGAACCAAATGTTTGGGCTGAAAAAGATTTACATCATATCTTAGGTAATTATGGTTGTTTAATAGTTGAAAGAACTGGTAGTGATGTACGTTCATTTTTATTAAGTCATGATATAATGTATGAACATCGTAAAAATATCTTAGTTATTAAACAATTGATTTATAATGATATTAGTTCAACAAAGGTAAGGTTATTTTTAAGAAGAAATATGAGTGTTCAATATTTATTACCTAATAGTGTTATAAGGTATATTCAAGAACATAATTTATATGTTGATGAAAAGGAACCTGTTAAATTAGTTTTGAATAAATAATTAAAATGATCTTATGAGTTGATTTATTGTACTTTTAGTTTTGTTTCTTTTTCTTTTTTCCTTTCTCTCTCTTTTCTCTCTTTTCTCTCTTTTCTCTCTTTTCTCTCTCTTTCTCTCTCTTTCTCTCTCTTTCTATTTTTAATATCTTTAATATCTATACATTAATTACTTAAACAATAATAATAATAATAATAATAATAGTAATAATAGTAATGATAATTATTATAACAATAGAAAGCTTTGAATAATGTAAATTTAAACCATAGTTACCAATTCTTCAGCAGAAGTTGGATGTATAGCAACACAATTATCGAAATCAGCCTTAGTTGCACCCATTTTAACAGCAACACCAAAACCTTGTAAAATTTCAGATGATGAATCTCCAACAATATGTAAACCAACAACTTTTTCATTGAGAGATTTAACACAAACTAATTTATATGCAGTTGGAGACTTATAATCAGACATTGCATAATACATACTAGTGAATCTAGATTTATAAATTTTAATATCATCTTCACCATATTTAGCAATTGCTTGTGCTTCTGTTAAACCAATTGAACCAGCTTCTGGATGTGAGAAAATTGCAGTTGGAATATTCTCATAATCTTGCTTTTGATTACTAAATTCCTTTGGTCCAAATAATCTATTTGATAATTTCCTACCTGTAGCAATTGCAACAGGAGTTAATTCCATATTACCAACAACATCACCTAATGAATAAACATTTGGAACATTAGTTCTTTGAAATTCATCAACAATGATTTGTCCTCTTTCATTTAATGCAACACCAATATTCTCAATTCCAATACCTAATAAAGATTTACGACCAATTGTCCAAATTAATTCATCAACAACAATTGAAGTATTATCAGTAAGATGAACTCTTTTCTCATTATTAGCCAATTTTTCAACTTTAGTAACTTTAACTTTTTTCAAAATTTTAACACCATCTTTTTCATAAGTTTCTTGAATTGTTTCTTTAATAATTGGATCAAATTTAGTTAAAACAGTTTCACCACGTAAAATCATTGTTGTTTCAGTACCTAAATTATTGAAAACACCTGCTAATTCGACACCAATATAACCAGCACCAACAATGGCAACTTTTTTAGGTTGATAATCCAATTTAAAGAATCCATCTGAATCAATACCTAATTCATAGCCCGGTATATCAGTTGGTATAACTGATTGACCACCAGTTGCAATTAAGATTTTATCAGCAGTAAATTTCTCAACACTACCATCATCACGTTTAGTTACTTCAATTTCACCATTTGATGAGAATTTAGCAAATCCATAAATATAATCAACACCTTCTTTTGTTAAATTACGTTCATAGATACCATTTAAACGATGAACATAATTATCTCTTTTGATTTTAAATGAATTCCAATCAAATGTCAGATCAACATTTTTCAAATTCTTGAATCCATAGTCTTCTGCTAAGTGAAGTTTACTCTTCATATCACTTGCATACCACATAACTTTCTTTGGAACACATCCAACATTGACACAAGTACCACCCATTGCTTTACTTTCAATTAATAATGTAGATGCTCCATATTTAGCTGCTCTACGTGCTGAGGCTACACCACCGGATCCACCTCCAATAACGAGATATTGATAATGTTTCATTGTTTTGAGCATGTACAGAAAGAAAGAAAGAAATATAGATAGATTGAGTGAAGTATAGAAGTAGGTTAATAAAAGAAATAATGAAGATAATTCAAAAACCGGAAAATGGAAAAAAAAAACAAGTCGCCGAGAAGAGAAGAGAAGTGAATTTCTCCCGAAGAATGTTTTCATTCTCTTTATTGGATACTATAAGTAGATAAGTAGATAAGTAGATACATTAAATACATTACAATCGACATGTTCTCTGCTGCAGATGTAGATGATATGGATAATACCCCAATAGAACCAGTGAATAGAGAGAATAGAGAGAATACAGAGGAAGATGGTGATAATGGAGAAAGTGTAAAGATTGAAGATCCAAATGATCCACCACCACCACTTACAAGAGCAGATAAAACATTAGATGAACTCTTATCATTAATGGATGATGCAGATTTCACACCTATAATCCCGGATGCTGTTACTGATTATTATCTTGCCAGATCAGGACTCAATCTATCGAATGATTCCGAAAGTGTTAAATTGAAGAGATTACTGGCATTGGCAACACAGAAATTCATTTCAGATATTGCGACTGATGCATATGAATGTTCACGTATAAGATCCAATACTGCCGTTTATACAGCCAATAATCCACAAACGAGGTCAAGAGCACTATTGATGGCTACAATGGCAAAAGCTAGAGGAACAACGTCAACTACCAATGATGATGGTACAAGTACAGGTACAGGTGCAGGTGATGAACCAGATGAAACATCTATTGGTAATGGTAATTTGAATCCTAATGGTGCTAATCAGAATAAGACAAAAGTGACGTTAACAATGGAAGATCTTTCAAGTGCTCTCGATGAATATGGGTTGAATGTCAATAGACCACAATTCTATAGATAAACCTTCCATTATATGTATAAAATAGTGTTTTAAAATAATAAATGTTATAAGAAGAAAAAGAAAAAAAAAATAGAGACATTATCATTACAAGTACTGGAAACTAGGGAAACAATGACGTTTCCAACTATCAATATCCCATACAACTACACCTTCCATTGTACCAATCCACAATCGACTTTTATTACCATAACATGAAATTTCCATACCATTTATTTCGATATCAGAATCCACATAAAAGAATGGATCACGATCTGGTGTTTCCACTATTCCTGTTCCAGTACTAGTATTATGATCATTATTACTATCATCGTTACTTTCATTATTTTCATCATTTAACAAACGTCCTCCAAATGGCCAAATGTCTTTATAATCATCTCTCCCATTGTTCCACCACATATCTACTTTTTTTACAGTTCCATGTTTAGAAATTTGACATGGTTGTAATCCCATATTATTATTATAACTAATCAATCTACTTCGTTCAGGTGGTAACAGATCTTCCGCATCGCCACTTTCATTGTAATTCCCAATCAGATTCTGTAATATATCTTGTCTATCATATGAACTTTGTAAATTTGCACCTATATTATTCCAACCTTCCCAATTATTTCGTATATTTCTAGCATTGAATGATCGATAACTTTCAAAATACCCTAAATTTAATTCTCCTCCATATTTGTCAATATCTTTGAAATCATCTATATTTTTAATTATTGGTTGATTATAATATGAGGAACGATTGATTGATTCTGTAATAGGATAATCATATAA
Organism: Pichia heedii; assembly: GCA_030579495.1. Classification (NCBI taxonomy): domain Eukaryota; kingdom Fungi; phylum Ascomycota; class Pichiomycetes; order Pichiales; family Pichiaceae; genus Pichia; species Pichia heedii. The sequence continues at coordinate 178,538 of JAKTRA010000015.1, read as the reverse complement.
TTCATTGTTTATGAGAGGAGGTGAATTATATAAATATTTCGGTAACATTAAAACCGAATGATTATTGAAATTTCTGGTATCAATCAAATGAATTCTGCCCTGATGTTCTGAAATACATAGTAAATCATCATTATTATTCATCGAAGTTGACTTACAAACTCGGAAAGCACCGGGTTGGGTATGTGGTCTAGTTGAATGAATTTCATGAATAGGGGTTGATAAATTTCTCAAATCATAAATCAATGCTAATCCATCTTGGAAACATGAAGTAAATTGATATCCATTTGAAAGGAAAGTTGTTGAAAATCCACAATCACCATTTGTTTGAAGTATTTCAAAATCAGATTCATTAACTGAGGATTTCGAAGATGATGTGTTTGGATGTAAGATATGTATCTTTGAACTATCACCAAGAGTTATCAATGTTTTCCCATCATTTGATAGGATTGAATGATTCAATGCAGTTTTCAAATAAGTGGTTGTTGAAGACGGTATTACACCGGATGGAGTAATATGAATACAATATAAGTTTTTATCATTATTACATAGATATGAAATGTAATGAGACAATGAAGATCTGTTAATTGAGACAGAATTATTAATGAATTCACCAAATTGATAAACATAGACGGTGTTATTTATATCTGTGAATGTGAATGAACCTTTATGTAAACCAATTGGATTAGAATTGGTGTTAACAGTACTATTGATACCTCCGGTGACTGTGAACCCATCCAATTGTTTAATACAACGGGGGTTTGAATGTACCTTACTTGAGATACATCTCAATTGAGCATCTAAATTATCATCTTCATAGGGTAATTTCAAATTCAATACTTTATTCTGATGTACAATAGAGAATGAGTTTTCATTATTCACTGATAAAAGATCCTTTAATTGCCAATGTGGAGAAGATAACGATATATTAAGATATCGTGATTGATGTTTCAGAATAGATGCAGCAAATCTCAGACTTGGCGGAACACACGGATTCCCCCGTTGTACTCTAGCAGCAGTTACTTGTGTATCAATTGTCATACTATGCAATGCCTTTTCCTCTCCAAATGAATCTAAGGTATTTACAGAACAATAGATAACAGAGAATTGAATTCTTCCCTCATTCTTCCCTCATTCTTCTGTCAAATGTCTCACAATGTCTCACAATCCAATTATTTGAGAATGAAGAGGCGTGGAAACTGTTTTGTATAATAGTTGTAATACTTCATTCTTTCTTTTCTGGTATTTGTATTTGTATTTGTATTTGTATTTGTATTTCTGACATTTGCAACCATACTCTCATGGCTTCAATAGTAGCCTTCTTTGATGCTAAGGCTAAACTCATTCTTTTGAGAGATTATAAAGGTGACATCCCCGTATCAGTAGTGGATCAATTCCCATTGTTATTATTGAAACAAGGTTACACCAATTTACCACAACCTGTCATTTATTCTAATGGTATTAGTTATACCTTCATTCAAACTAATGATATATACATTGTAGGTATCTGTAAATGTGATGTCAACGTGTTTACTATATTGGTCTATCTATCTAAATTAGTTGATACATTAACCAAACATTTCAAAAAATTGAATGAAATTTCAATTAAGGATAATTATTCAATTGTTTATGAATTATTGGATGAAATGATGGATTTTGGATTACCACAAGTTACTGATGATTTAATCTTGAAAGAATATATTACACAACAATCATTCACATTTGAGAAATTGATTCAAAATGTTTCAAATTCTGCAACTTCAACACATCGAAAAATTAAACAAAATAAACAAGAGAGAAGAGCTCCTCCAACAACTTTAACAAATCAAATCTCTTGGAGAAGTGAAGGAATCAAATATAAAAAGAATGAAGCATATTTGGATGTTATCGAAAGTATTGATATGTTAATCAATTCAAGAGGTCAAATGTTAACAAGTGAAATTAATGGTAAAATCAAATTAAAAAGTTATTTATCAGGTATGCCAGAATTACAATTAGGATTAAATGAAAAATTCATTAATAGTGGATTGAATTCAATAAAAGGTTTAACATCAAATATCAATGAAAGTAAATCATCAATTGAAGTTGAAGATGTCAAATTTCATCAATGTGTTCAATTAGAAAATTTTGAAAAATTTAAAAATATTACATTTGTTCCACCAGATGGAGAATGTGAATTAGTAACTTATCGTGTACATTCAGAGATACTTAAACCATTATTTTTAATTGATTATAAATTTAAAAATCATTCTAATACAAGATTAGAAATTATGGTTAAAATACGTGCAAATTTTAAGAATAAAATTAGTGCAAATAAAGTTGAAGTTAGAATACCTGTTCCTGAAGATATGGATTCACCTAAATTCCATTATCAAAAGGGTAAATTAAAATATATTCCAGCTGAGAATTGCTTGAGATGGAAATTCCATAAAATTGAAGGAGGTAAAGAATATGTAATGATTGCTGAATTGATGTTAGTTAGTGTTATTAATGAAAGTGAATTGATTTCATTCCGTAAAATTCCAATCAATGTGAATTTTGAAATGCAAGGATTTGTTACTAGTGGATTACAAGTACGTTATTTAAAGATAAATGAACCTTTATTAAATTATAATAGTTATCCATATGTGAGGTATATTACTAAAAGTGGAGATCATTATGAGATACGTACCAGTAATGTTGTATAAAGTATAAAGTATATCTATTATCTATAGTCAATTGATTATTTAATGAAATTATCGAAGAATAATATGATATATTATAGATGAAAATATTTGGTCTTTTCTCTTCTTACTCTTTTGGGTAAAGATTTTTCACTTTCCGCTTTTTTTTTCTCATTCCACAGAGTTCTTTTTTATACATCTCAGCTATAGTTGTGTTTATATTCAGAGTATAATTCTTAG
>JAKTRA010000015.1:0-175628 GCA_030579495.1 Pichia heedii | reverse complement strand
TTTGTTTTTTTTTTTTTTTTTTTTTTTGTGTAAAAATTTTTTTTTTTTAAAAAAAAAAAAAAAAAAAAAAAAAAAAAAAAGATTTTCACTTTTCACTTTCCATCTTTCATTGCTTTTTCTTTTTTTTTCTCTTTCTATCTTCTTCTTTGCTCAGTTTATACTGCTGTATAAGATGGATATTGAAAAGGAATATACGGATCATAAAAGTGCAGGGAATACTGCCTTTAAAAAAGGAGATTTTATAACTGCTATTGATGAATATACATTAGCTATTGATATTTTAGAAGGTGAAAATAACAGCAATGATGATGATAACAATAATAACAGTAATAATAATAGTAGTAGTAGTAGTATTATAAATGAGAATTTAGAAGATGTTCGTAAACATTCATCTAAGTATGCCCATGCATTGGCAATTCTTTACTCGAATCGTGCACAAGCACATATTAAACAGGAAAATTATGGTTTAGCAATAAGTGATTGTACAATTAGTCTTGAACATGATAATGAATTTGTTAAAAGTTTATATAGGAGAGCTGTTGCTAATTATGCAATTAGAGAATTGGATATTGCGTTGAAAGATTGTAAAGAAGCTAAAAGTATGGTCGGTGGTGATGATATCAAAATCAAGAAATTATATTCAGAAATTAGTAATGAATTGAAAAAGATCAAATTTGAACAAGCAATAGATATTGTTGAAGTTAGTATTTTTAAGAACATTGATTGGAATAGTAATCCAGAAGGTAGAGAATTAGAAATTGTTGAAAAGGAAGATGGTGATATTGAAATTGTTTCAGGTTTGAATAATGAATTTATTGAAAAGATGATTGAAAAATTCAAAGAGACTGATGAAGGTGGTAGATTGAATAAAATGGATGCATTTGCAATTGTAAATGCTGCTAACACTATATTCAAGAAAGAGAAACTGTTAGTAGAAATCAATTTCGATAAAGAACTAGTAAATGTTGAAGAATTAACAATTTGTGGAGATACACACGGACAATTTTATGATGTTTTGAACATATTTAAAAAATTTGGTAAGATCAATGACAAACATGCATATTTATTTAATGGAGATTTTGTCGATAGAGGATCCTGGGGTTGTGAAGTTGCACTATTGTTATATTCATTGAAAATTTTATATCCAAATAGGATTTTCATTAATAGAGGTAATCATGAAACTGATGATATGAATTTAGTATATGGATTTCGAGATGAATGTAAATATAAATATGGAGAGAAATTATTTAAATGTTTTAGTGAATCATTTGGTAATTTACCATATTGTACATTAATTAATGAAGATTATTTAGTAATGCATGGAGGATTATTTAGTGATGATAATATTGGAATCAAAGAATTGAGAAAGATGGATTATAAAAGACAAGTTCATGGACAACCACCAAAGAATGGAATAGAAATGGAACTTTTATGGACAGATCCACAAATTGAAAATGGTAGATCATTAAGTAAAAGAGGTATTGGATTACAATTTGGACCTGATATTACTAAAAAATTTGTTAAGGAAAATAAATTGAAATGTATTATACGTAGTCATGAAGTACGTCAAGAAGGTTATGAATGGGAACATGATGGTAATTTATGTACAGTTTTCAGTGCACCAAATTATTGTGATTCTCAAGGTAATTTAGGAGCTGTTATAAGATTAACTAACGGTGGTAAAGAAATTAAATGTGAAAACTTCACTGCAGTTGAACATCCAAATATACCACCAATGAAATATACCAAGAACCAATTTGGTTTTTAAATAATATAGTATAAGTATAGTATCGATCTACAGATAATTGTATAAAATTTACATTTTACTTAGTATAAAAGATGTACGTTGATGAAAAAAAATGACAAAGAGTATAAGAATAAGCTCAGAGTCCAAAGTTTCCACGCATACGAAGATATATCCTTCTCGGAGACGTTGTAGAGGGGGGCGATCTGGGTATATATATATAATATAATGGCATCAACCACCCTACAATATATACGTCTCCTGAATGAGTTGTCAAAGGAGATAAAGAATTATAGGTATTGAAAGAATGGAGTTCAAAAGAAGAGCGAATCAGGTTTCTTTTATAGATGTCAAGTTGAGAGAGAGATTTTTTTCTTTGCTCCATTTCTTTCGATTTCTCTTTCCAGGGTTTGTTCTATTAGAAAAGAGAATTGTGTTGAAGAGAAGTTGAATGTTTTTTTTTTTCTTTCATATTTTTTAACTTCTTTCATCAATATAAATAGATCCTTATATTCAAATCAATGTTATTTGGGATTTTTATATTATTATTTTCCTATATACTAAAATGTTCATGTCTTCAATTGAGAATGCGGCTCATAAATGATTCACCATTTGATGTCACTGGACTACAATATAAAATAGAACATTCTGGTGAAATTGTTTCGTATGGTCATTTCGATCGATATGGGATAGCAGATATCATAGCATCAGTTGGAGATACTGTGATAATAGGTGGTATTGACTATGAATGGACGATAGTTAACCTTGATGGATCTAACTTTGATCTTGATGCTAATAAAATCAATAACATCGATGTGGCGGTGCAGAGAAGAGAATTCTCAGTATTGACACCTTCAATAATGTCGACAATTCGTGCATTTATTGTACAACGACCATTGATGTCTACAATAGTAACAATTGGTGTTGTTGTGGCGGTGCTACCGATGATATTACTTCGCGTCGATCGAGACTTTGCCGACCGCGTCGCTGAGTCGACGATGCAAGAATCCAAAGCATTACGTCATCAAAATAAGAAAATGGGATGATTAAATGAGGCTGTGTTTTATTATTGATAGAGAGAAAAAAGAGAAAGAGAGAGAAAAAAGAGAAAGAGAGAGAAAAAAGAGAAAGACAAAGAGAGAGTCGCAGGGACCTTAAAATAGAAATATAGCAATTGTGTCTAAAGAGAAGAATAAGAAAAAAAAAAACCAGCAATTTATATAATAATTACAATTGCAGAAAATGTGTTCAGTTAGCAACCCTATTAAGGTACAATTTGAAAGTTTTCACAAGGGTTTATATATTAATATATTATATTATTACATTCTGTCAATTTTAGTTGTACATACTGTTTTCCTCATCACACATCATCAATATCCAAACAACCAGTTATCAAATACTAGATATATCTTCATTTGATGTTGTCTACCGTGGCCGTACTAGTGGCATGGTATACTGTCTCTGCTGCAACATCCCAACTCAATAAGGCTGTTTTGTCCCGAATAGATCTTCCACTGTTTCTTGCAGAATGTCAGTTCTTTGGTAATCTATTTCTTGCTCTAATAGCTTCATTGGTTGCTTATCATTATCCCACCTTTCATTCAGCTTTCCCTTCTTCAACTTTCCCTCAGAGAAGATTACCTCCAGTAAGCAAATCTCTTGCCCGTCTCTTTCTACCAATGGGTGTTCTTCAATTTGTCGGCAAATTATTCTCATTGGCTGCTATTGCAACTTGTTCAATTTCAACAGTTGCTTCCATTCGTTCACTTAGTCCATTATTCGTCGTTCTCGGTTACAGACTATATTATAATATATCATTCCCACTTAAAACTTACCTTTCACTTCTTCCACTTTTACAAGGTGTCGTAATAGTTGTATTGTCTCAATCAACTTCAAAAAATGAAAAACATTCACCATATTCTTATGCTCAATTTAATTCACCTTCACAACCATTTAATTTAATGGGTATTATATATATCATTATTGCTACTTCAATATTCGCAGCTGGCTCAATTTATGCTAAAAAAGTCGTATCAAAATATTCAAATATAGATTCTTTAGCAATCGGTACAAAATTGAATGTATCAGATATTGAGAAATCAAATTCTGAAAAATCACAATTTCAAATAGATAATAACCATATCAATTATAATATTGACAAAATTACAACAATAACTTATTGCTCGATTTATGGTATATTATTATCTATACCATCTTTCATATCTTATGAATTACCTAAAATGATTCATACGGAAATCTTTATCCAAAATGAGAAAATTTCATACTTCTCCTTAATACCTTGGACTTTAATTATTATAAATTCAATATCTTATTTCACTCAATCTTTATTAGCATTCCATCTATTGGCAACACTACCAACTATTTCTTATAGTATTGCTAATATGATGAAGAAAGTTATAATAATAGCAATTAGTATATTCTTACGAGATTCATTTAACCCTCTAGAATGGTTGGGTTTGATTCATATAGCTTTAGGTTTATATATTTATGAACGTTGGGGAGTTCATCCAACCAACTAGAATAATTGGCTAGCTAACTCGCTAACTAACTAATTAACTAATTAACTAAAGAAATAAATAAATAACTAGTTAAATTTTTGTTTTCATTTTGTTTTCATTTATATCTTCTACATTTACCGTTTAATTTAATACCACCATTTATAATACTAATATCTTCACATTCACAACCATACCCTAAAATATCTCCATCATCAACATCCCATACACAATAATTCTTCATATTATCAATACTAACACAAATACCTTCATCTGAACTATATTGAATATCAACAATCTTATTCTCATGGAAACGTATACTATATTTAATAATTTCACCACCAACTTCTCTATTGATCTTACCAACTCGTCCATTCTCAATATCACGACACTCATAAACCCTTATTAATCCACAATCATATCCAATTACTTTAGCTCCATTTATTGTCTGAATTTCAATTCCATTTACAATTTCAATCTTATCATCTACTTTCCCCTCCTTGATTTTCTTTCTCTTAACTGGATGTTCAAAATTGAACAGTTGTTTAGGTATTTGTCCAAAATTATGTATCATTGATATTCTAATCCTTTTATCTTGTAATTCATCATCTTCTATCCATTCATAACTATTTGGGTGGAAAACATTCAAATTCTTAATAGCTTCATCTCCTCGTTGTTTATACCCAAATATAAGATCAATCCAATGATTCAAATTCTCACTAACATATTCACTCTCTAATGCATCCCTCATTATCTGAACAAATTTATTCACATCTCCACAACTCCATTCAGGTAATTCAACATCCTTTAATTCTAATTTTCCACCTTTCCCAATTAAAAACTCAGGCATATAGTAGAATTCAGGTATTAACTCTCTTACATCCGCAGTACTCTCAATAGCACTACCAACCCATGTACGTAATATAGATTGAAATTGTCTATCCTTTGGTCCTTTACCTCCTTGTAATGAACAATAAACATCTCGAAATGGTTGTAATCTAACCAAATATGAACTAACACTCATACTAGATGAATAATGTGTACCATAATTGAAACCTTCACCTAATTCATACCTTTCTTTAAATTTCTTAGCTCTTTCTTCAGTTTGTGCACCCATAGGTAATCTTAAATCTCTATAAATATTCTCATCTGCTAAGTCAATTGTTTTAGACGTGTAATCTTTCAATACCCAAGGGAAAATTGGATACTGAGATAAATCATTCATACTACGTCCAGCTAACTTATTCAATTCCATTAAATATCGGAAATTACTCATCTCTCCATTTACCCATAGTTCCATTATTTCTTCAAGCTTTTCCTCTTTAATATTATTACACATATTGCATACCTTTCTAAAAACCAAATCTCGTTCACTGGTGCTTTTCAATGACATTAAAATACTCTCTCCATTATTGAAAAACATCTCAATACCAACTTCTCTTAACAAAAATCTTCTCTTACTTACATTCTTTATATCTTCAATCTTCCATTTTCTCATATCTTTCTTACCTTGATATACTCCACAAAGTTCATGTAATATTTCAATAACTTCATCCTTTTCATTTTTAGAAACTCGTTCAATATAATCTATTTCATTATTATTCAATTTCCAGAATCCTTCCATTACATATAGATGTGTTAATCCAATAATGAAAACACCTTCAATCGCTTCAATACCCCTAATAACAGATATATTGTATATCTGTTCAATTCGATCATGTACACAAAAGTGCCGTAGTAAATCTCTACGACAATCAACATGTGATTTTCTATCAATATTATCATCGTCTGTAGGAACATTTTGATGATCATTTTCTTCGATAATTTTATCAATAATCATATTTCGTTTGTACTCCGATCCTAACTTGTTCTTCAAATATCTCTCAGTCTTAAAACAATCTTCTAAAAGTCCAATACTCTTCTTCAGTTTAATGTATTTCTCTCTGAAAAAGTACTCATCTTCATAATCATCATATTTGTGTGATTGAATAATCTGTAATTCTCGTTCATATATACTCTTATTGAATGGTTTGATTTCTTTACTGATTATCTTTTCACTCCGATCCAAATGCATTCTCTCATTAATATAGTCAGGAATGATATTTTCATTGTACTTGTTTAATTTTAATTCACACTCCTCAAATCTCTCATCCATTAGTTTACTAATATCCGACTTTATAGATTCAACTAACTGTATATCATTAACAGTTACAACACTTTCCAGAATATTTAACCAATAAACCTTATTCTTACCTTCTAATATAATTATTCTGATACAGTTGGCAGCGATACTCATTATATCATCATCATCTAAGAGCTTATTGAAAATTGAAAACAGTATCATTAATGAATCATCATCTAAATTTATTACAATACTACTCGCCTCAGACATAAATATCTGACAGCAGTTAACAATACCTTCGTTATTATGTTCTTGAATGAATTTAATAAGTATCTTGAAATAAACCTTCATATAATAATTGAATAATTTATTTCTTTTGGAACCGGGGATTTTTTTAAAAATTAATACACTCTTTTCTAACATTTTCAAAATATCACTATCATTCAACCAATTATGTTCTAAATATTTATAATACTCTAATAAGATATGAGCAAGCTTTTCAGCCTTTTCAATGATTCCCAAATCATTCATTATCAATGGTACCATAACATCATTGAATTCGACGACAAACACTGAACTTAACGATTCTAATAGCTCAGTGTCAACAGTTTCTCTGATTAACCACTCGGAAATTACCTTGCAAATTTTTTCATAAATATTATCAATATTATTTTGTTTGATTATAACACATAAGAATAATACATTACCTATCCATTCATTATCACGATTAAATGTATCAGTTTTTCTAAGAATATCAACTATGGAAATATATTTAATAATTTTTTGTTTAGCTTCTTCACTTTCTTTAATTTCTAATGCACAAAACTTCATGAGATTGTTGAGAATACCAAAAAAGTGTTTATGTGTTATATTTGATCTTTCATTCAATTCATCAATACCTTTCAACCCAGGAACTGCTCCTTGGACCAATAGAAGTGTTATCTTTTCATTATTCCAATCATTTCGTAGATAATTTGTTAAAACAGGAACTCCACCAAAATTCAAAAAATCATTGTATAGTTTTTTATGAATCTTGAATAATTGATTGATAAATTCTAATCCGTATTCTCGTAACTCTACATTACTTTGTAATATCGAAAGGAGAAATCTAAAATTGAGACATCGTAATAGTCTTGTATCTTCATCAATTAATTTCATTATAATATCCAAAACCAACAGAATCCCTTCATTATCAATATTTTCTACATTTAACATATAGACAACATGTGCCATGAATAATTTCAAAATATCCATGGAAGAATTGGACCTAATCATTACCCAAAAAATATTATTGACCTCTGGATAGATATCCTTACTAATCCAACCACATTTCAAAGCCATTAATATTCTTTTCATTACTTTAGTCTTTGATATATGGGTAAGGTTGAACTCTTGATATTTGGAATCATGTATGAAGACAATCAATTGAAATAATATAAACTTTCTAATTTCACTTGTACATTTCTCCCATATCTGAAAATCTAAAATTATCATTTTGAATGCTAGTGTGTTTTTCAAAACAGAATCAACAGGATTCAGTGAATTGTATCCTATAAACTTGAGAATTATATCAGTTAACTCGATAGTTATAAGCGAGCTTTTCTTCCGAAGAATCATAGAAAGCATATAATAACCACCATCAACAACAAAAGATTGTTCGATTACACTATTTGCCTCAAGAAGATAAAACAAAAGTGACATATTTTGAAACAAATCATTCTCATTATTTGATTGTTCAATACGAGCAAGACAATAAATATATCCAAAAATGCAATCAAACGATTCATGAAGTGATATTCCATGTTTCCATTTCAGTTCAGAGACATCCGTTTTGTAGCATGTGAGTGAACCGTCTTCTCTATTACATCGATACATACCTTTATTCTTGGCATTCCAGACAAACATTATATCACTCTTGTCAAGAAGAGAATTGATATTTTCTACATTCTTATGTTTCTCATAAACATTGATAAGCATAGTATTATATTGTGCCGAGGTTAAAGAAGCAACAGGATTTTTTATATCATGGAATCTAGAGAATTGTACGCCAAGGAAGTAAATATATGAAATCCATAGTTTCCAATTTTTTGTTTCAATTATGATGATACTAGAGACTTCATATACGATTGGCGGTAAAACTTCTGATACAGGAATCGTTATACTGTAATGCTTCGTTGTATCCTTTTCGACTTTGAATGATGAAAGTAGTTTCTTCGTAAATGATGATGAAGAGTTAGTAGATGCACTGAACAAACAATTGAATAACTTGGATTCAAACAAATTACCATTGATATAAAGATCTATTCTTGATAATTTATTTGATTCATTGATATGTGCAAATGAAATATTGTAGATTTGTCCCAGTTCTAACTGATATGACTTAAACGAATGATGTTCTACTGGTGTGTGTATCTCAATAATACCATTATTTACAAGATATTTAATATTTGTTGCATTTGATAGGGTAAATAAAACACATGTTGGATTCACTTGTTTAGATTGAGCAAAAAATTGATTGAAACTAACCCATGCAGATAATATGAAACAATTGCTCGTATGATTCAGTTTGATGTTTGTAAAAGTATTTTTTCTTTTGTTCAGCAACAAAGAGTCAGTCATTTGTTTATCATTCTTGAAAAGATCATAAAAATTTTCGGAGAGAAGGACACTTTGATGCATATGACTTTCTAACTTTTTCAATTGTGACGGCCTAAATCCGATCTCAGATAACTCTAACAACTCTAATAATAAGATGGTACGCATTATTAAACAATGACATGGTTTTTGTAAAGATAGTTCTAAAATGATATCGATTAAACTTTCTGAATATATATTAATCTTATTCAGTAATGAACTCTTTGTGATTTGATAAATTAGAACTAGTATTGATCGATAAAACTGTAAGTTATCTGTTATTGGTTTCGGACTACACACTTCTATTAATAGATTTCCAATAGTTTGGGAAGTAGACGGATCTTCAACAAACAAAACCAGTGAATGATTGGCATACTCCCATAAATTGACTTGACTTTCTACCATATATTTATATTCATACTCCAATAGTAACCTGTCGTCCCGATTGAAATCATATGGCTCAGTTGGTAACTCCGGGAAAGTATTCCAATTGTAAATCAACAACAACAGATCATCCGTTACAAGATGTTTGCCATCGAATTGCACAACATCAAGCAACTTCTGAAGTAAAACACTGTGTTCGATACTGTGCTCGTTGTCCATAACGACAGTTCGTTGTAACAATTAAGGACAACGTATGTAATATTACTATTTATTAAACATCTTTGTTCTAGCTTTTTTGTTTCCCTTTTGGGAAAGGTGAAAAATTCTCACCTTGGATTTGCAAGACTGATGTTATGATAAATGTTTTCACTTTTTTCGGTATAATCAATATGTCTACAAGAGCCTTTTTTTTCAGGTGGTTTTTCCTGATATTTTGTTATCGTATAACTAGCAAATTCCAGTTATACTATACTATCAAATGTCTGAAACAAATAAAAGAAGGACATATGATTTTGTAGATGGTGGACCCATTGTAGAACCAGCAAGTAGTCTTAATTCAAATAATCAACACAATGGTACAGAATACGAAAATGCTGCACATATTGAAAGAATTGGTTCACCATCTTTGAAAACGTCTTATAATAATATAGTCGATGATAATCAAATAAAAACAAACTATAATCCGTTGCTTTTCAGGGCTGAATCAAACTCGCATACACCACTGCTATTAACATCTGAATCTACCACAGAACATGATAATATTCCAGACATTGATGATTTATCTAATATGAATCAGTTAGCTGACATTACCGACGAAGTTGAGGAAGAAGAAGAAGAAGAAGATAAAGAAGTAGTAGGCAATGAAGAACAAATAAAAGAAGAAACAAGCAAAGAATACAAAGAAGACGATCACCAAACCAGTAAGGAAAATGAATCGATAGTTGATATTAGCATTGCAAATGATGGACCTCAACAAACTCCAGATTTTGCTATTCTTTTACAATTAAGGGAACAATTTCACAATATTCAAGGAGAATCTGTTAGCTATTATTATATTGACAGTACCTGGCTAAACAAATTCTTAGAGGGGAACTTTGATCCGGTGAAATTCAGTCTATATAATGATATAGGTCCAATAATTACATTGAACGAAGGGATAAATCTAAAGGACGTGAATGCAGATCAATATAAATTTATTCAACTTGAAAGAATGAACCTTCTATTCAATACGTTCGGGATTTCACAAGGAAATATATTCCTAGAAAGACTAATTGTACATCCTCCAAATAAGAAACCATTCTTGGAGCTATATCCTTTATCAATTGTTCCACATATATTTATCAGTAATGCTAGCCAGGTGAATAGATACACGAATAATAATAATAATAATAATAATAACAATAATAACCAATACAATGAGATATTGATTTCTCCTCAAAATTCAATTCAAGATTTGATAAATATCATGTTGAATAGGTTCAATTTGGCGAATATCAAAACACGAAATTTGAGACTGTGGATAGTCGAATTCGACTCCATTAATACCCCAACTGTGATTATACCTTCAAGATTAAAAGATATCAAAGAAAAAATATTAGTAAACACAAGTAAAGCTTCACGTTCTACATTAGAGAAAAGAAATATAAACTCATGCCATATTATGATTGAAACCAGACAACACGATGATTTATTTTATTTCGATATAAGTTCGCACGTATTACCAGGAAATGGTCTTGTTGGTCTCGCTAATTTAGGAAACACATGTTATATGAATTCGGCTTTACAATGTTTACTTCATATCCCTGAACTGAACTCATATTTTCTCTATCAATTTTTTGAAAATGAATTGAATATTGATAACCCGTTAGGTAATAACGGTAAAGTTGCAACAAGCTTTGCAAACCTAGTGAAACAAACTTTTGATAATAGATACTCTGGAAATAGCAGCCATTTTGCTCCTAGAGACTTCAAATCCACAATAGGTCATTTCAATTCACTATTCTCGGGCTATTACCAACAGGACTCTCAAGAATTTATTGCTTACCTTCTTGATGGTTTACATGAAGATTTAAATAGAGTTTTAGAAAAACCGTATGTTGAAAAACCAGAATTAAAAGAAGGTCAAGAAAATGATATTGAAGCAGTTAAGGATTTAGCTAAGAGATGTTGGGATGCTCATAAACTGAGAAACAATTCAGTTATTGTTGATCTATTTGTTGCATTATACAAATCTACAGTTATATGTCCCGTTTGTAATGGTGTCAGTATAACGTTCGATCCATATAATGATTTGACCCTACCTTTACCAGTGAAGACAAAATGGTCTCATAAAATAAAAGTTTTACCCGAATATGGATCTCCTAAAATATTTGAAATTCAACTAGATAAAGGATCACTCTATTCAGATTTGAAAAAATCTGTAGGTAAGTATATGGACATACCAGAAGATGAATTGATTGGTGTCGAGCTATTTAGAAGTTCTATTTACAGAAATTTTGAAGATATGTTATCAGATTCAAGATATTTACCAATCAGTGAGCTAATAAGTAATAATGATGATATTTGGTTTTATCAAGTCAAACGCGATCAAAATAGTATCGTTATACCAGTTATTTCTACTGTATCAAGAGTCAATAATTCTCATATTTTTGGTATTCCATTTTTCATCAGCATTACTCCAAAGGAATTATACTCTTATGCTTCTATCAAAAAGAAAATATTCTCTAAATATACTCAGTTATCGTCATCTCCCGTATTTAAGGAACTGTCAAATTTGATAGATGGTATAGATTCTTCTAAAGAGATGCGAAAACCTACTGATATATGTGATCTGAATTTGAATGATAACTGTAGAACTGAAGTTTCCACTATCAATTTGGATAACAATACAGGCTCGATTTCTGGTGCTGAACAAAACTTGGAAGAATTGTTTTTATCCAAGTATTTTACCTGTCCTAATGATAACTTTTCATCTAGTCGATACAATAACCTATTACAAAATGAAAACAATCATACAAAATCTCAATTATTCTGGTATCCAGAGAATATAAATCATGTTGTGAATAAAACACTACCTCTACTATTTGATAATCTAGATGCAGATAAAAAAGCATATTACAAACATTCACCTGAATTTTCTGAAAAAATCAGAGACACAGATGATAATATGAAAGAAGAAAATCAAGATATTAAAGGTGATATTATCAATGAAGATTCTGATGAAGATGAGAAAGACAAAGATGACTCTAATTTCACAGACACTAGTAAGCATGATAGTGGAAGTGAAAGTATGAATACTGACTCTTCTGAAGTTGATTCTGATATTCTATCAAATAATGATACCAATGGCCAATATAGCACAAGAAAAATGAGCCATGATGATACTAATAATGATGATTATGAGAATATGATTAGTGCTGATGAGAACGAAGTAAAAGAAGATGATACAATGGGACCTACTAATACAAATGCTAATGTCTCTAATAACGATAATGATAATAATTCAGTATGTGAGAGTTATTATTCTGCCAGAGATAACGTATCTGTTGCATTAAAATCCAGAGAGTCTACAGCCTTTGAATATATACCACAAAATGGAGAATCGTTATCAGTACCATCATCGAGTGTTATATCCAGCACAGTTTCCATCAGTGAAAATTCTAAACCAATAGTTGAGCCAATGTCAATAATTATCAATGATTTCCCTGATGATAAATTCAATTTATACTTTTGTAATCTATCAGAAGATTATGGAAATGGATCAGAGACATGGTCATCACCAGAAGTTTTAGTGAATACAGAGTTGGAAATTGAAAAAAGAGAAAATGAAGCAAATGCCAAAAAGCCAGTGACAGTGTATGATTGTTTAGATCTTTTCTCAAAGCCAGAAGTTTTAGGCCAGAATGATCTCTGGTATTGTCCGAAATGTAAAGATCATAGACAAGCCACCAAAAAGATTGAAATATGGTCAGCACCTGATATTTTAACAATTCATTTAAAGAGATTTGAAAGCACTAGAAGTTTCAGTGATAAAATTGATATAGTTGTTGATTTCCCTATCGAAGGGTTAGATCTGACTAAGTATGTTAGCGATAAAACTGGTGAACATATTTATGATTTATTTGCTGTTGATAATCATTATGGTGGATTAGGAGGGGGACATTATACATCATATGTGAAGAATTTTGTTGACAACAATTGGTATTACTTTGACGATTCTCGTGTTTCACCCGTTTCTGATCCAAGGGATTCAATTAAAGGAAGTGCTTATTTATTATTTTATCGTAAGAGAAGTAATAAGTTTTTAGGTGGTGAGTTTTTTGAAAATGTTTCTAAAGAAATCAAGAAACAGAGAGATGAACTTGTGAATACTATACAAAAACATCGATTAGAAGTACAAAATCTTTCATCACCATCTCCATCTTCATCACCATCTCCTATAGTTGATGATGAAATGACGTGCTTATCTGATAATATACCAAATGCAGATGAAGATATTGAACTTACTGATGATGTTATGGTAAATGAAGTTGAAACTATTGATGGTAATAAAAGACGCAAAATAAACGAAGTAAAAAATCAACAAGAAGTTGTGACTGATGATAATGAAACACTTTCTGAAAATGTGAATATAGATTAAAAATTATAGAATTCCTTCAGAATAACTGTTTCATTAGTTCAATAGCTTATTTTTTATTAATTAGTATTTTTATCATTTGCATGGTGTGTAAATTAGCATTAATTATCTTCAATTGTTTTGTACGAAGCAAAATGATATTTTCGCATTTTTTTTTTATTTTCATTTTCAATCTTTTTATGAAGAGAAGAAAATTTTCATACATGGTTTAAATCTTTTTTTCTTTCATTTACTTAAAATATATTATTCTCCCATTCGATAAACAATGACGGAAATAGAGGAGACTATCCAACTTAAATCAACAATTTTCTCACCATCTGAATTAGCATACATTGCACCAGATATCACTTTGAATAAATACATAAAAGCAGGATATCGTCCATCATTACGTCGATTCAATGAATTTAAGCCAATAACTATTTCAACAGCAGGTATATCTAGATATGATACATGTGTGAATGGGAAAGCTGAAGAGATGAATGAGTTTACAAGTGTGATTGGATCTTCATCCATTAAATGTGGAGATACATCAACGATATGTATGATTAGTGCAGGAATTGTTGAGGATGATTTCGAATTAGTTAATGATTATAGAATGAGACTCGATGCAGATATTATTGTTGATGATGATAAAGAAGAAATTGAGAATGTATTAGGTGGGGAACTAATCAATCAAAATGGATGTGTTTTCCCAGTAATTGAAATTGCCAAGGGGTCCACCGGTCCACCTAGTGATGAAGAAATTGAATTAGGAGAAAAACTCTATGAAACAATTTTACATTTTGGTCTAATAAATAGGGATGAGTTGAGAATCAATATCGGATTGAAAAGTACTGATGAGAATGGCAATGAAGTTATTCTGAAAGGCGATGATGTTGGTAATATAAAGAAGAAATTCAGTTTTGTGCTATATGCTAGAATTCAAGTGTTTGGAAGAACTGGTCCATTGTTTGATCAATGTTATGCTTCGATAGTTAAAGCTTTGAATGATACGAAATTACCAGAAGTTTATTTGAATGAAAGAGAGAGTAGTTTAAGAACACGGAATGGTAAGAAAAATGCCAATGTAAATATTCAGTCATTTGATTTAGTTTGTGATCCAGTTAAATATAGGAAACTAAAGTTGAGAAGTGAAAGAATATGTTGGTCAAGTACGTTTGGGATTGTGGATGTCACTGATACTGATGGTGATAATGATGGGGATTTAGAAATGCGTGAAGAAGTGGAGACTGGAAAATCAATTATATTAACTGATCTCGAAGGTGATGCAGAAGACAACATATCAAAAAGAATTATTGCTGTAAGTAATAGTAATGGGGATTTTGCAAGTATAACAATTGAAAGAGGGAATGGGAATAAACTGACTAAAGATATTATCAGTAAAGCTTTGAAGTTGTCACAGATTAGAGCTAAGGATATGATAAATAAATTGTAGAGAATCAAAATAAAGTAAAAGATAGACAGAGAACTATATGATAAGAGCAATAAGCACTACATGAATGATGGTATAAGTTATATTTAAGTTTTTTAGTGTTATCAACTATGTATAATAATAATGATGAAAAAAAAAAAAAAAAGTATATAATACAGAGTTCCTTTCCTATATCTTTGTTTTCTTTTTGTTATTGTTTTCCATTCATGAAATGATTGTAAATGTTGAATATATAGTTTACACAATATTTTTGGAACGAGATTCCAGATAATGCAATTTGATTACAATTTCTTTTCATTTTTAGCACGTCTCCTTGTTGTTGGTAAAGGAGAACCTGTATTTGAGTCATAATTTTGTTGTAAAGTTTGTTTATCTAATAAAACATATTCATTAACCTTAGCGGCGACACCACCTCTAACTCTTTTCACAACTTTTGATTTTTTTGATTTCTTTCTGTAAACTTCGATATAGAAAGCAATGAATAAGACCAAATAAGAAGAAATGATTGAACAACCTGAAATAGTTGCAAGTGGAGTACCAGAACAAGTTAAATGACCAGTAAATTTAGGATTGATATTTGACATAACTTTAATGTAAACGGCGAAATAGATAAATCCTAAATCAATTAAGAATTGAATAATTTGGAATCTAGTAACCCATTCTTTCCACCAAACTCTAATACCTCTTGCAGCTAAGAAATAATACCAATACATAACGACATGAACGAATAAATTGAGAGAAATTGGGACCCAAGAGATGGGAGTTGTACCCATTAATTGAGTATAACATAACATTGCTGTTGCACCATGATGATATGTATGTAAGAAAGTTAATTTTTTCTGTTTTAAAACTAAGAAAACAGTATCAATAAATTCAATAAATTTTGTTAAATAGTTCATATAGTAAAGAACAACCATTCTTTGAGTCCATGCATTTTCATCACATATTGCATAGAACAATCCATTGTAATAAATTTGAGGAATTAGTTGTTCGATTAATGATAAAAATAATATCAATGATAATGAAGTTAAGACAAGATTATGTAATTGGAAAAGACCGTTTAATACGAACGGTTCAACTTTATATTTTTTCATTAATGCGTTACCACCGAAAATGATTGTGTAGTAGATAGCAACTGCAGGGAAGACTGTGTAAGGGCTAGATAGAAATGTTACACCTGGAACAAAGTTGAATTCGGACATAATGAAATTCCCATGTGAAAGAAACTTGAATAATTTTTCAACATACGGGAAAAGTTCTATTCCGAAGGGATGATCAATTGAGGGGACTGGGAAGTTCGACATGGATATTGTTGTATAGAAAAGTACGACAAAGCAAAGAGGAACTGAAGAGTAGATGGAGAAGGAAGTAGAAAAGAAGAAGAAGAAGAAGAAGAAGAAGAAATCAAGAAGATATAAAAGCAATAAAGATAAATACATTGTTTCTTTGAAATCCTGTTATTAAAGTGAAATACATTTGGTGACAGTACAGAACACGGTTCAAAGAAGTGGAGAAAAAATTCCAAAATATTTACTTTTCACCGTTCGAGAGTGAATCGAAGTGAATTCAAAGAGATAGAGCACCCCCAGAAACCGGAAAAACACCGGCGTACTGACGCGTCTGTGGGGAAGAGACCGCCCGGTATCTTCTACTTCACGTGACCATATCTCAGCAGCAGCAGCAGCAGCACACACACACACACACAGACACAGACACTCTCTATCTATCTACTATGTATCTTATATATATCTTTTATAATATTACATTACTTTACACTATGTCTGCTTCTTAGACATGATGGGAAATATTTTTCATGTATTCCTTGAGATCCATAGCAGGCTTCTGCTTTTTGGCAAGTGGTTCACCAGATGCTTCTTTCTCAAATAATCTTTTTATTAGGTTTAATCATAAGCTCTAAGAACAATGTTCCAAGTTTGATCTTGGCAGAATCATCGAATACTTCATTATCGTAATCATGATGATAAGATGATCCAAAAAATAGCCATATTTGCATGTAATTCTTTTTCTCCTAAAATCAATACATTTGCTTCTGTAATGGCTTCGGAAAATATACTTTCGGCAAAACTAGCTTGTAAATGAAGTGTTGCCTGTTTCAATGCACTCAAAATCAATTAATCTCAGAAAACTCTCTCATGATTTGAAACTTGTGAAATATTTCTCCTTAACATAACAAACAATCGTCTTCAAATAGTTACCCCAATCCATATTCTTTGAGAACTCAGTAGAATTTTCATTTGAAAGTTTCCTTGATAAAACATATTCAATCTGAGCCAGTTTACAACATGCCCTTTTGTCAACGTCATTCTCAGAATAACACTTGATAAGCTGCATCATAGGAAAATTTGATACCTAGTTCTTTGTCCAGCTGTTCAAACCTTTTAACGTTTGAAAATTGAATTGAAGTTTTGAATAAACGTGTAAATGTAGTCGACTTGGAAAATAGGTCCTCAATCGATTGAACCCAAAGTACTAATACTTTCATCTTTCCTATATGATTTCAACCCATACCGACTACAATCCTCAATAGATTTTTTTTCTCTCAATTTGCAGGGATTCTAGATAACCACATCTAATTCTTCTGTAACACAATTAATAAGATATATCTTTTTGTTTAAAACAGCTATATTCAATAGTGTTGTGTTGATAGTTTCAGGTGGAAGCGACCATTAGTACACATTGCCATCATTATAATATACCTTAATCTATTAAAATGAGTATGTTGAATATTTATTATTAAAACAACCAATCTTTAAACTCTTTTGAACAGTGGAAGAAAATGTCTCGTCTCTGTAAATTCTCGCATTTATCAAGAGGAGGCTTAACTCCACATAAACTACTTCATCATCACCAACTCAGATCCCATCTCTTTGATAGTGTCAATCATCAATACTGTATTATGATTTCATCACCAAATGTGGAATTAAGACCTCGAACAATCAGCACAACATCTGTTGATACTTCAGATGCTCTTGAACTACTTGCTGATTCACCTTCTCCAATCGTCTGGCGTCTCACATTCACTGCTTCAATTCTAGGATTCTTATTTGGTTATGATACTGGCTACATATCTTCAGTTTTGGTGTCTATTGGTTCTGATCTAGGAAATGTTCCATTAACAATCAAACAGAAAGAGTATATTTCATCAGCTACTTCATTTGGTGCATTAGTCACATCTTTAATTGCCGGTCTAATTGCTGATTACATTGGAAGGAAATACACTGTCATAATTTGTAACTTATTGTTCATATCTGGAGCTTTGCTTCAATTTATTGCCGGAAATGTATCACAAATGGTTACAGGTCGTCTCATAATGGGCTTCGGTATAGGAATCGGTTCATTAACAGCTCCATTATATATTTCAGAACTTTCTCCATGTAAATTTCGTGGTAGGTTGGTTACAATGAATTGTCTTGCAATAACTGGTGGTCAATTGATTGCTTATTCAATTGGTGCCTTATTTAGTGGTTATTCAAATGGTTGGAGATACATTATTTTGATTTCATTGATACCTTGCCTTGTTCAATTATGGTTAATTGCTTTCTTACCAGATACACCTCGTTATTTGATTATGAAAAATAGATATAAAGATGCATTTATCACATTAAAGGAAATATACCCATTTGCACCTGATTCTTTAATAACTGCAAATATCGATGAACTCCAATTAATGAATGAATTCTTCTCAACTAATGAATCCGGTATTGTTAAATTGAAATCACTATTGCATGATTTATTCACTATACCGTCAAATCGAAGATCTTTGATAATTGCATGTGGATTACAGGCAATACAACAATTTATTGGATTCAATGCATTAATGTACTTTTCATCTTCAATTTTTGAAATGGTAGGTTTCCAAAATTCAACTTTAGTAAGTTGCTTTATAGCGGGCACCAATTTTCTAATTACAATCGTGGCATTGCTAATAATTGATACTATTGGTCGTAGAAGAATGCTACTATATTCAATACCATTTTTATTGTTATCTCAACTTCTATGTTCTTTATCATTTAGTCTTTACACTACATTCGTCATTTGGAAATATCTTCTACTTATTGGTTTAATATTATTCGTTGCATTCTACTCGATCGGATTGGGTAATGTACCTTGGCAACAGAGTGAACTATTCCCACAAAGACTACGGGGTATAGGTTCTTCATTTTCAACAGCAACAAATTGGTTTGGTTCAATGATTGTCTCCTTTTTCTTCTTATCATTGATGGATTCAATTTCTCCTTCACTTACATTCTTGCTATTTGCATTCAATACATTCTTATCATTCATTTTCATTTATTTCACATATCCAGAATTAACAGGTTTACAATTAGAACAAGTACAAGATCTTTTGAATGATGGATTCAATGTTTCTAAAAGTATCGAACTTTACAATGAGTACAAACAGTACCATTGATCTACTAAGATGTATATCAATTGAATGAAAACAATATATCTCTACAAAAAAATCAATTTTAAATCATTATTGTAAATCATTAGACATCGTATAAAAAAAACAAGCAATGATAGCAAAGTAATATTATAGAAAATGGAAAACAAAAAATAAGTAAAGCTAACGTGGTATAATCTGTGATAAATCAACACCTTGAAATTCATTAATTTTTTTCCTGCTGTTTGTGAAGTTAGGTGGTGATGATTGCATATGGTTCCTATAATTACCATTGTTCATATACGTGATATTATTGTTTCTCATTTGGGGAGACAATCCCGGTGATCTATTATATTGACGCAATTGCGTTTGCGATTGAGGTTGTTGTGTTAGTTGAGGTTGTATTTGTGATTGTATTTGTGATTGTAAAACCTTTGGTTTGAAATTTGGTGAATTATATTGTGAAGGTACAGGTGATTGTGGTGTTTTAGAAAATGGTGAACTGCTGTTAGATCCATATTGGGTACGTTGTTGTTGACAATTTGGAGACTTTGAAGTGAATCCCGCTGGATATACGTTATTATGACCATTAAGTCTGTGACCCATGTTGGGATAAAGTACTTGCTGAGTTCTATATTTGATATTTGTTGGATACGATACATAGTTATGTACATTGTTATTAGTCATATTATTATAAGTATTAGGATTGCCATTGTTGCTATTGATATTCATATTGAAATTATTAGTTTGACGATTTGTTCGATAAATATTTTGTGAATATGGAGGATTCATTTGGTCAACTGAGTTATAATTATTGATTGAAGAGTCAGCAAGTGGTTGGTGGTATAATTGTGTTTGTGGATAATATTGATTCGATTGATTTAGTTGATTTGGTGAGTTTGAAAACGATGAAGATATAGTCGAAGAAGAAGATGACGATGTTGGCGGAGTAACTAGCTGTTCAATTGGATTTTTAGTTGTACTTGGATATATTTGGTGTTTTTGTTCGGGTGGATTAGGTGGTAATGGTTGACTTGGTGCTGAAGTAGCTGGTTTACGCTGAATTGGAACTGATGCTGATCTCATCAGATATGATTCATCATCAGCTAAATATTGTATATTATCACCACTAGGAATATTACTTAATACTGCTGATTGTGTGTGGGTATGACTTACTTTTCTTGTATTATTAGCTTTGTGACTATCATTAAAATTGAAAATCATTTCATTATTCGCTTTACTGTTTAATATAGAATGATTCACATGATCATGTTTACTAGAGTTATTTGACACATTGGAAAGCGTATGCTGGTGGTAATTCTCCTTTGGTGTTGAGATAAGTGAATATTGCGGTGTTTTGATATGAATTGTCTTTGGTGAACCAACTGGAGTTGAATCTAGATTCGATTTAGTAGGGGTTTGGGGTATAAAGTTATCTGATACCATATTTACAAATGTTGATGTTTTATAGATGTCAGTGTTGTCATTATTGTATTTATCTTGTTTATCATTACTTGAAATCGTGTTATCATCACTTTGAAAATAATAATCATCCAAAATGCTATTTTCATCATCATTGTTATTATGGTAATTATGATAATCATGTAAATCATTTCCGTTGAGTTTTTCATCATCTGATTCAATTAAACTTGATACGCTATCATCCGAATCATTAATAATATTATCCAAATGAATAGACTTCACATCAGCTCGATTTATAACACGAGATGCATTTTGTTCTACTGTATTTATAGTTTTACCCATTTCCAAAGCTTTATTAACAGCTGATTTTTGATTTATTCGTCTTTTCGTACTTCCTAATACTGATTTCAAAGTTTCAAATTTGGAAGCTGGAATTGAGTTTCTACTTGAGTTAGTACTAGTATTAGAATCAATAGTTGAATCAAAATCAATCAAACCTGAACTATCAACATCATCATTCCATTCATCATCCGCCAACTTTAGTTTATCCAACAATCTACCAGTTGTTGAAATTGAATCTGTTGAATATGAACTAGCCAAACTATCCCTTGATACCTTATTATCACGTTTTTGTTTATTAGCTTGTTGCTCCAATCTTGTGAGTGGCGAAACAACTGAATGTTTATTTCGCATTCTATCTTCTACCTGGTATATATGTTATCAAACGAAACTCAACAGTGAGGAGTCACTCTTATGAATACGTTAACCTTTACCACAGAAAATGATATAATCTACTGTATAATAATCGGCAGATTTAGCACTGTATTTACCAAAACACGTCAACAATGATCCAAAAATAGCGAAAAACCGGCGGAAACAAAAAGTGGAAAGAAAAAAAATGATGACGTAATTTTAAAAAATATCCTCATTTACTTATCTAAACATTACACACATAATATTTGAATTACAGTTGAGTTACTGGATAGTAAGTTGGAAGTTATCTGATGGTAATGGTCTCTTCTCTGGAAGAACAATTTTACCATGAGATTCCATGGTTCTCAGTTGAATAACTTCTAAAAGATCACATAGAACAGTGAGAACTGGTGCATCAACCCCTTTTTCTTTGGCGATTTCTAATGCAGTTCCAACAATAACTTTGTATTCAGTGTACTGATTTTTCCTAATATCAATAAGCATAGAAGGTGGATAGTATTCACCATCATCAGATCTAATCATGAAATCCATGATATCCTCACTCAATTCCACACCATCCGCTTTCGCAATTGCAATAATTTCTCTCATTGCAGGTCTTGAAATCTTATCGGTACCACCAAAGATCTCTAGTCTACCTGCATCAACATTAGTAATTGCACAAACAGTATTGATTGCACCATTATAAACCAATTTCCTCCATCTGATATATTTAACATCTTCATTATACTGAGTATCATTCTTATTAGTACTATATAATTCAACGAATTTTTTAGCTTTAGAAATTTGTGAATCTTTATCAATTGATGAATTAATGAATGGACCAAATGAAACACTATCATGTCCTACTTGTTTAACAGTTGTACCGTATAAGGTACTACTGATCATTGTAACACCTGAAATAATAGTTGCATCAGGATAAACTTTGAATATAGATCTTTCAATACCAATACCATTTTGTAATAAAACAATAGTACTCTCTTTATTATATGCCTTCCCAATCATTTTCTCAACTGGTGAAACATCTGGGATATTCTTTGTAGTAACGACGATATAATCGAAAACTCCTCTTGCATCGTATGCTTCGTCTGCGCTTTTAAAGATGAAATCAGGCTTAAATGTTGGAACAGTACCATAATCACACGAATCTATAGAGAATCCATCCTTAGATAAAACCTCATATTGTGATCTTGCAACAGCACTTACTTCACATCCATTCTGTTGTAAAGT
Organism: Pichia heedii; assembly: GCA_030579495.1. NCBI lineage: Eukaryota > Fungi > Ascomycota > Pichiomycetes > Pichiales > Pichiaceae > Pichia > Pichia heedii. The sequence continues at coordinate 152,392 of JAKTRA010000015.1, read as the reverse complement.
GTATGCGGCAATGGAACCTACACCACCAATACCTATTAAAAGAATTTTACTTGTCATTGTTATTTGGGGAACTTTTTATTTCTCTTCTTTTCTTTTTTATTTTTACTTCAATATACACACAATAAATCAAATACTAGAACAAATGAAGTAAGGAGAAGACAGATAGTTTATACAATAACATAACACAATCATTAACATGGACATTAACACGGACAAGAAGTTTAACACGCAAAAGACGGGTTGTCGTATCATCGCGTCTCCTAACCCAATTGGGCAAAAGGCGCCCATTTCAATATTTGAACTCGATTTTGTAGTGTTCTTCAGGCATTGGTCTGATCTCTGGAAGTTCAAAACGACCTTTTCTCTCCATTGTACGCATTTGAATTAACTTCAATAGGTTATTTAGAACAGTCAATGTAGGAATTGGAACATTGTTACGATTAGCGTATTTAACAACATTGCCAATGATAACTATATGTTCGATATAGTTACCATTACGAACATCGATTAACATGGATGGTGGATAATAAACACCATCTTCACCTCTGATTAATTGATCCATAAGACTATCATCAAGCGTAACACCTTCACTCTTAGCAACTGCAATAACTTCTCTCATTGCTGGTTTAACAACATCATTCATACCTCCAAATAACTCCATTCTACCTGAATCTAAATCTGTAAGTGCACATGAAGTATTGATACATGTATTGTAAACTAATTTCCTCCATCTAGTTAATTTCACATCTTCTTCATATTCAGCCTGATTCTTGTCGTTGGAATATAAACTGAGGAAATGCTTGCATCTATCAATTTGCATTTGTTTATCCAAATTATAGTTGATAAATGGACCAAATTTGATTATATCTCTTGCAACATGTTTAACTGTATCTTCGTATAACGTTGTGCCAATAAATGAAACACCAGATAAGATAATTGCATTTGGATATTTCCTATAAATTGGAATTTCAATACCAATACCATTTTGAATCAGAACAATTGTACTGGATTCATGATAACAATCATCTAACATATCAACAACTGGTGCAATATCTGGTATATTTTTAGTTGTAATGATAATATAATCAAATGGTCCATATTTTTCGAAAGCTTCTTTACTTGTTAAAACAACATTGGTAGCAATGTAGTTATCGATAGTACCATAATTGATTGATTCAATCTTGTAACCTTTCTCTTTCATAATATCATAAGTTTCAGGTCTTGCAACAGCAGTAACTTCTGCTCTACCGAGATGTTCAAGAGTATACGAAACAATCGTACCAACTCCACCAAATCCAATCAATAATATCTGAGGCTTTTTTTCACTCATTGTTCAAAAGATAGAGTTTAGAAGAAGGTAGAAGAGAGTGTATGAATCATAAGAGGAATTTGTATTACAAGACAAGGTAAAACAAGACAAGAAATATACACAAAAGTGTATGCCCCCCACCAACCCCTCCCTCAAAGAGGCAGAAACTACCTTTAGTTTTATATAATCAATTATCAACATTACAATTACAATGGATTTCGGTGATTGTTTGATTGCCGTTCAGATATGGCACAATAAGGTGCCCACATGGTATTTAATCTCTTTGTATTGTTACTTCCATTCATGCAATTCTTTTTGTTTTTTTTTGTTTTTTGTTTGTTTTTTTCTTCTTTGGAGGATGTCACGGTAGCACATCAATTGCAATGGAAAAAGTTATATACTATTCATTATATATTTCATTCGATTTCTACGTAAAGTAATGTATGTGTGTTTGTATGGTAATATACTGATATTTATGGTAATATCTAATAAAGTCATCGTCAGATTACATAGGTATGTAGATATATGTATTAGGTACATTATCAATGGTATCCCATCAAACGAATGGACAACCATCAGATGATGCTACATTTTTTACTGAGATATTTACCCTATGTATAGTATAAATTTTGTTTCCCATTGTATATGGGATACAGTTGATCACTATATATCCGAACCGTGTGCTCCTGCTGGACGATTTAGCGGGGATGCTGATTTATATGCAGAAGTGGAATTACCCATAACATTTATTGTTAAGATCATAACTAACAAATGTAAACTCAAACAATACGCAACAAATAACCATCTAGTAAATTGTGTACTTAAAATAGTTCTGGTGATTTGGATAAATATTCTATCCCATGGTGTAATCTTGGAACTAATTCTCTTTGTTTCCATCAAACGGAACTGTTCAATTGGGTGTAAATCATGTTCATAGTCTAATTTGTATCTACTTTCTATATCTCCTCCATTTTCTTGAATATTTTTAGCATTTTGATGATACTGTAAAAATCTAATTTTTTCATAAAGTTCACGATTATCATTCTTTAGTGAATTAATTTCTCTTTTCAATTCAATAATTTTACTGAATTGTTTCTTATTCTCCTCTTCTAACTCCTTATTTCTGTTTCTAAATCTGTCTCTCTGTTGAGTAATTATTGGAAGTAACGATGACGACTCGCTGAAACCACCGTTGTTATTATTGTTCATTACAATAGATCTACTATCATCAATATTACCTCCTGCAATTGATGCAGCTGGTGAAACTTTACCAGTAATATTATTTGTTCCTGCAACTGATGAAATCATTGACATAGTATCCCATCTATCATCATTATCGTTATTGCGATTGTTATTATGTTCAAAGTTTATCAAATCATTCTCTAATCTTACATTAGTATCTTTTAGTAATACAACTTGTTCTTCAAGTGCATTGATTTTTTCTATAAACTCATTGATCTTTTTATTAGATTCCACGTTTTTCCTTCTGAGTTCGATTAAATCATTATTGAGTTTCCTGTTTCTTTGAACAATTGCAGATTCAATCTTAGATACACTATCCGTTTCGAGTTCATTCATGTCAGAATAGTCTGAGTCATCTCCAAATTGTATCTGTTTCAATAATTCTAATTCCTTCTTGATTTCTTCGTAATCTCCTCTTTCATTTTTAATCTTTTTCAAATTTTCAATATCACTATTCAACTGTTCAATTTCCTTTTCAAACTTTTTACTGATTGTTTTGATTTCTTCATTTAACTCATTAGAGTTCTTCCTCTCATGATTAAGCTTAGCAATCAATAAGGCATTTTCACTTTCTAAATTATTGATTTGTTTGATATTCTCCTGTTTCGATTTTTTCACTTCAATATCGATCTTTGAGTTGAGTAAACTTACATTCTTTCTCAATTCTTCATTTCTATTTTGTAATGAATGGATTTTCTCTTTTGACAATTCTAAATCCTTCTTCAAAGAATTGATGACGGTATTCTCAATATTTGTTGAATGATTAGTTTCACTATTATCATTCATATTATTGATATTGTTGTTATTAACATCATCAGTATCTTCAAATGATTCACCTAAAGCTTCTGATTTTTTCTTTAATTTCAATTTCAACATTTTTTCATTAATTTCACGGTCTTGAATATCTTTCTTTAATGAATCAATAACTGATTGTAGTTCTTTCTCATTCTTCTCCCAATTAGCCTCCTTTTCTTCTAATAAAGATTTCCACTCATTATCCTTGGCTTCAAGTTCTGAATCGTTGATATTTTTCATTTGAATTTCTGCTGTTTTGATTTGTTCCTTTAATTTATCATAATCAGCACATTTCAGTAATTTCTCCTCCAGCATTTTATTCTCTTCCTTGATTTTCGTTAATTCAGAAGCTATCACTAAAGTATCCAAACTTTTCTTTAATAATGGTTTAGGGTCTGGGGCTTCTGCAATTGCTCTATAAACTTTGAAGAATAAACTTTCGATATTTTTAGTCTTCTTATTCATTGAATCAATAACATTTTGATAAGATTTAAGTAATTGGTTGATTTTCTCCAATTTTTCATTATCTTGGAGTTTTTTAAAGTCTTTAGTTTGAGTTGCTAGTTCTTTACGATCTAATAGAGATTCTTTTTGATATGTTTGGAATTCAATGGCTTTATCATCTAGTTCTCTCTGTAAATTGGATAAATCTATAATCGACCATGAATGAAATGCTTTCTCAAAAACCACATTCAAGTCGACCATCATTGAATTGTTGTCTGACATTGTTGTTATGTTATAGTTACTATTTGCAAAAGAAAAAGAAAAAAAACAGCAGCAACAAGTACAGAAAAGTAAACAAATTCAAAGAAGAGAACTTAGTAAGAAAAAGGAGAAGGTCAAAATGCATCGTTTATCTGAAATATTATTATTGTAATATTTCCATGGAGACCTAAGGTCGCACTATTACATTTGATATTTACACCGTTTATACAATGACTAAAGTAATTATAATAGGAGGACCATCTGGAACAGGTAAGTCAACAATAGCCAGTATATTGTTGAATCAACTCATTAATACAAATGCATGTTTTATTGAAGGAGATGAATTACATAGTGTTTCAAATATTGAAAAAATGAGTAATAATATTCCATTAACAGATGAAGATAGATGGCCATGGTTATTAACAATTTGTGAGTATATAAACGATAGGATTGATCAGAAATATGAATACATCATTGTTACATGTTCAATGTTGAAAAGAACATATAGAGAGTTCATTAAATCACATGTTAAGTGTGATAATTTGACATTGTTTGTCCTGTACAATGAATACGACAATATTTTGAAACAAATGAAATTAAGAAAAGGTCATTTCTTTAAGGAGAATATGCTTAAATCACAGTTTGACTGTTTGGAAGTACCATCAGAGAGTGAGAATAAAGTTTGTTTAGTAAAATGTAATGATAAAACTCCCAATGAAATCGTTGATGAGATAAAATCAGTTCTTTCTCTTTGAATTTTCAAATCCTATATTTGAAGAGTTGTTCATAAATGCAAAATTCCTCTTTTGAGCTATTTGTGAACTCTGTATGCTGTTTAAACCATTGTTATTACTTGTATCCGGTATATTAACATTTGTATCATTAATACTTGTATTGAGATTATTATTTGGATTAATATTCGCATTGATATTCGAGTTGATATTCCGATTCGTGTTCAGATTCATGTTCAAACCAATGTTTGAAATACTGGTACTATTACTTTTAATCTCAATGTTACCATTATTACTGTTATTATTGATACTACTATTGTTGTTATTGTTACTCGTCTTCTTTTTGGAAGTATAATTATAACTGTTTGGAGGACCTAGAATATCATTATCACCTTTATGGATTCTTCTCCTTGGATATTTCATATTTGAGTGCAAGAAAATATTGGAAACTGGTTTTGGATCGTTTTTAAACCAAGAATGATTCATAGAATCCAACGAATTTATTCGAATATTTGGATCGTATATTAGTAATTTTGATAAAAAATCTAAACAATCGTTATCATTACCTCCATTATTAGTATACCACGCTTTTAAATTAGATGGGAACATTGTGAATCTCTGTAATTGATTATATTCTGGATATTTATTCAATGATGGCCATTCATTTATTGTTGGGGTACCCAGAATTTGCATTATTTTCAATAGTTGATTTTCCTGAAAAGGCATATGCTTTTTATTGTCCATTTTAGTTTCTTCACCTTTGAAGATAGGTCGCAATGACAATAGTTCAGCAAGTATACAACCAACAGCCCATAAATCAATTGCTGGTGTATAATGTCTTGCACCTAATAACAATTCTGGAGCTCTATACCAAATTGTAACAACCACTTTATCACCTGTATAAAGACTTTGTAATTGATTATTGAATCTTCTTGCTAAACCTAAATCACCAATTTTTATTGTTCCATTTTGAGTTACCATTATATTTGCAGGTTTCAAATCACGATGGAGAACCCAATTCTCATGTAAAAAGGTTAAACCTTGTAAAATTTGAAACATTATACTTTTAAGTGTTAATGTATTAATTTGTTTGATTTCTGGGTGTGAATGATAATGGATTATTTGTAGTAGATCATACTCAGCAAATTCGAAAACCATATAAATTGATTTCCTTTCAAGTATAATTTCCTTCAATGTTGAAATATTCTTATGATTCAATTCCTTACATAAAGACATTTCACGAATAGCACTCTGTGAAATACCTGTATAATGTAGAACTTGGTTATCTTTCGAATCTGATTTGAACTTTTTAATTGCATAGAAGTTATTCATGTTGGATGGTAGTTTACCTACAGCCTTATAAACTTTACCATAAGTTCCTGCTGCTATATAACCTAAAACATCATACTTATCGATGATACTAACTCTATTTTGATCTTTCCTCTGACGGTAAGGTTCTATTGAGAAAAAGTTATTAGGAGCCATTCTCCCAGGTTGTTGTGTATTCCAGTACTGCTGAGAGTTGGTTGACATGTGATTTGATATGATGGAGATTGATTGATCAGTGGAAGAAGTATAGATAATTCATTGATAATGAAATTTACAAAAGTGTATCATGAGAAAGTCATTATGTAATCATTCCTTCAATTATTAACTTTTAAAAGGGCCTTTTTCTACATTTATTTATTGACTTCTCTAGCCATCATTCCTCTAGACGGGTACGAAATATGTAGCATTAAGTTGATCAGTTGATAAATAGTGAAATGTTTTATAAACTATATACTAATATTATTTACATATAAAAAAAGTAAGTTCAGGCACTTTTTTTCCAGCTTTTATTTTAACTATGTTATAAACCAGGAGGAATATCTGTAGATTTACCTCTTGATTTGAATTTTTGAATATAAGTCTTCACTGCTCTTGAAATTGATCTAATGACGAATTTATCAAAGAAAGGGGCCAACATAATTGAACTCAACCAAATAAGTGGGCCTAATACTCTAATTGTGGCATAAGCGTATGCACCAGATAATTCAGCACGATGCTTATCACCCTTTTCATCATCCCAATTGATAAGACCATTATGCATCAATTCTATACCTCTAGTTACTATGTTTTCAGGTAATGCTGGAGGTGAAATCTCATATTGATCGAATATATACCATAAGAATAAAAATGGTAATATCGATAAAACTTGTTGTAGAATAGCTATACTTATAATGAAAGGAGCTGGTCTCAATAATATTGATCTCATATATGGTTTAAGTAAAAGTGGAGTTTTCTGATAATATTTATTATTAGCAAGAGATTTGATTTTAGATATATCTTCAATATCAGATGCTGTATGAGCATCTTTTAAAACTTTCCTCTCTTCTTCCATTGAAACTGGTGCTTTTTTTAGTTTAGCAGATCTTTTATAGATTAAGGAGAATGGTGTAGTTGAGGAAAACCAACGAGGATTCACAACATGGGATTTGTAGTATATCGATGTGATGTTGGGTTTGAAGATCGATCTTCTTAATAGTATTGGGAACATGGTTGAATAGAAGTATTCAGAACTATAAATAATGAATAAGGAGACAATATGAAAAGGGAAAGAAGAAGAAGAAGAAGAAGAAGAAGAAGAAAAGTAGTACATCAATCTTTGGAATAATAATTATAATATTGAAATAATAGCGATTAAGAAGAAACTTCATTTATGTATTGTTGACGATACTTGTTAGCATCAGTCTCTTCACTTCTATTCAATGCAATCCATTTAGGTTCATCTTTGAATAGTCTCAGAGCCTTAATATATTTATTGTTAGTTAAGGTGAAACGATGATAGATACCAGCAGGTAGAATGAGCATATCATCCTTTTGGACGTAAACTCTAATCCACTCATCATTATGGTCTCTAACATCGAAATAACCTTCACCATCTAGAATATAACGAATTTCTTCGTCTTCATGGATATGTTCAGTGAAAAAGACGTTTAATTTTTCAGTTAATGCAGCATCTCCTCCTGGAAAAGTAGCCGGACTGAGATTAATATAATCTCTGTTCTTGTAATGACGCTGAGTAGCTAGAATTTCAACACCATCAGGGGTCAATTTATCGTAAAAAAGTCCTAGAGAACGAAGTTTCTCGACGGGAACTTCTCTTCCAGAGTTATGTGGAGCCGTCATTGGCGTGTCATCTTCTTGGTAGTAATATATAGATACCATTGTCTAATATATGGTTATAAAAAATAGAATAAAAATAAATAAGTTAGAAATGTACGTAAATACAGTTACAGCCAATGTTGAAGTTAGAGTAACCCACAATAAATGCATTGCTATTCGCTATAGATTTCACATGGTAAATTCAGTATAGTAATTATTCAAATACTTTACTATAAATGAGTGCTTCATCTAATTGATCCATACCACGAAGACGACCGCATTGAGGTACTCTACCAATAACTGTAAATCCTAGTTGATCCCATAAACGGCGACTTGGTGTATTACTTGCATACACTAAATTGAATACACTTGATTTATATCCTAACTGTGGTGCCCATTGAACATATTGTTTACCCATCACTTTACCAACACCTTTACCTCTAGCCTTTGGCATTACAAGGAATCCCCCATTACAGATATGGGAAGATCTACCCGGATAGTTAGGTTTTATATAGAAGCTACCTAAAACATCCTCACCATTAACAGATGATGCACTATCTACTTTACCCTTTACCGCAACACCAATAAAATATTTACAATAGTAATCTTCAAATTGGTCTCTATTGAGTTGTTCTTCAAACGCATATGTCGTACCTTCCTCGATAACATCATTCATTAATCCGTGCAGTGCTACAATTACACTTTCTGGCATCTCAGATTTATCATTGTATGGTACCAATGATACTTCTTCACCATTAGGTAATTGTGTTATCTCTATTCTATCAATACCCATTACTGTATACGGCTTCAATCAATCAATCACTCAATCAATCAATCAAAAGAACATGAGAGAAAAAAAAAGCTGACTCAGAGAAATGTGGTGGCAACAGTGATTTCTGAGTCGAATTATTCCATTTGAAGTAATTTTCGTTGAAATTTGAGCGATAAATGCGTTATTTCTACTTTGGGATAACAAACCCTTTGCAGCGTAGATTGTATCACAGTTAGTATGTTTGATTAGATACTATACTCTTGGTATACATAAATAACTGACATTTCGTGTAGATTCAATAACTAATGTTTTTCTTTTATTAATCAATTCTCCCAAAAAACATCACTTTTTTTGAAAGGAGAAAAACTGTTGATAAATGACAAATTTTGATCCAGTAATCCATCTACTTCCATTCACAGATAACATTCCTAAACTTGAACGATCAATTTCACAATTACCTCTATTCTCCATCAAATGTAAATCATATCTTGAATTACATTCTGATAAGATTTTCCCATTATTTACAGCACAATGTATTGACTTAATCAGCAATGAAATATCATCTTTCAAAAAGAAATATCCGAATATCTCAATATCTCCAACCTTGGATTCATCATTGCATTTATTACCTTTCACATTCGAAGCATTAACTAATCCAGCAACTATATCATTGTTGAGTAGATATATGGGTTTCCCCATATCACCAATAATGCATTATGAATTTTTCCATTTAAACAAAATATCACAAACTCCGATAATTATTCATGAAAAATCAGTTGCATACCCATTCATTTGCATTATTCAATTACCTAAAAGACAAAAACATTTTTCATATATCAAACCAGGTCATTCATTCATTTTAAAAGGTAGGGTGATTGAGAATATTTCATTCAAGTTATCCAAATCTTTAGATCAATCTGATGACAATATAATTTTGTGTCCATTCTACACTCCAACTAATCAATTCAATTATGAGGATTGGGAATTGAATCGGAGTAATAATAATAATACCAACAATATCATTATCGACAAAATAATAGCCAATAATTACAATGCTCAGAATGACAATCTATTATATAATTTGAATAGTTATACAAATTGGTTGAATAGTTATTATACCATTTAAATGTTTGAAAAAAAAAATTTTAAAAAAAAATGAAAAAAATGAAAAAATTCTACTAAATATCACGACGTTATTGTATACTAATACCTTTCTCTCTCTATCTTCTCAATTTACTTAATCTGTTATTTTTTTTTATTCGGTTTTTATCAAATTATTATATTTATTAGCTGTTTCAACTATTACATTATCGAACCATTGAATCCTTATTGGCATTTCCAATGTATAAAATGGACTCTTCATAACATAATCCGCATATAATTTATAAATTTCATTTTGTAATGAAGAAATTTCACTTTCAACTGTATTATTTGAAGTAATCAGTATTATCTTTAATCCTGTAACAGTTTGATGAATGAATATGTTAAATGCATCAGTATGAATACATCTGAGTCCATTCTTATTAGAGTTCATATTGATATTCTGAAATGAATAATTTGGATTAACAGGAATATCAGGTTTCAACTTTGATGCAATTGCATGCATTCCATGTAAATTCGATGCAATAACTAAGTAATCATTGGAATTTTGATTCTTTATTGGAGATTTATCTACATCAATATCCTTCTGATAGAGTAACGACCCAGCCTTTGAAATCAAGTACAATGAGTATACCTTCATTGTTTTATCACCAGTATAAAACACATTAGTTTATATCATTGATACTTAAAATTGGATGAAGATCAAAAAAAAGGAAAAAAAGAAAAAAAGAGAAGAAAGAAATTACATAATCATTTCCACTATACGTCTCTCTATTATCTTTATTATCTCTATTATCTCAATATTCCCCCTATCTACGATACACTTACAGATTTTATGTATTATCAATACAAATCTACGGAAGGATGTTGCGAGAGATATACTCACACTACAATTTCAGATATTAGTAATAGCAATGATCAGTTGATCACTCAATCAAAGTCCCCTCTCCTAACTCCCCTCCCCTCCTCTCCTCCCCCCTTTATATACACTTTTAACATCAATTTACTATAAATTTCATCGACCCGTCGCTGGGACTTATCGGAAATATCGATTGTTTCGGAAGAAATTGTTTATCGCATTATCGAAAGCTTTATGAAAAAAGAAACTATTCAACATAACATAAATAATCCACCATATTCCCTCAAATTAGAAGGCTTTTAATTGAAATTCTTTTATTTTTTTCTTCTTATATTGAATAAATACAAAGCAGTGTTTCAATAATTTTATTCTTTATTTAACAAAAAAAAATTAGAAAAGTAAATGTTATCCGTTGCACCCAAAACGAATGTATTATTAGCATCTAATACAAGAATGAAAAATGAAAATAACAAAAATGATTTGAATAAAAATCAAATAATTTCCAAACCAATAACTAAAATTGTTATGTCAAAGGAATGGGTTCTACCACCAAGACCAAAACCAGGACGTAAACCATGTGAAGATATACCAAGTTCAAAACGTAAGGCTCAAAATCGTGCCGCACAAAGGGCATTTAGAGAACGTCGTGCTAATAGAGTTAGTGAATTAGAAGAAAAAATAATGGGTATTGAAAGGGAAAGATCAATTAATGAAGGGATATTAAATGATAAAATCAAAAATTTACAAAAGGAAAATGAAATGTTGAAAATGGAGAATAAAAAGATTAAAAATGAAAATCTAAAATTGATTACTCAATTGAATGATAATATAAATAATAATATAAATAATAATACCATTAATATGAGTAGTAGAAGTAAACAAAACTCAATTTCATTTGATTCTTTATTTAACTTATTACCTCAAGAAACAGTTCCATTAAAGAAGAGAAAATCATCAAATATTTCACCAATTAGTAACAGTATAGGACCATTAGATGAAATTGATTTCACTAATTCATTTGCACTTAAAAAGCAAAGGAAAATGCCAAGCTTGAAAGATATTTTCAAATCAGATAAATTACCAGAAATTTCTACTTTGGGTTCAATTTCCCCACCAAATTCATATGGTCAAAAAACTGATTCAATAATATCATTGAATACTAATAGTTTACCAACATCAAACTCAAATTCATTTAGTCGAAAGAATGAATCAATATTATCGCTAAATAATAATAGTTTACCAACATCAAATTCAAATTCAATATATGGTACGCGCTCTTCGTCACTAAGTAAAGAAAGTTTAAATAATACTATCAATAATAATAGTAACTATAGCTATAATAATAATAGCAATAGCAATATACCATTTGAAAGTTGTGGATTTTGTTCAGAAGATAGTCCATGTGTTTGTAGGGAAATTGAAACTGAACATCAACTAGCACAACAAAGAGAAATACGTAAAATTCAAGAAAAGAAAAGAGAAGAAAAGAAAAGGATCGATATGAATATGGAAATTGAGAAGAAGGAAAAAGAACTGATATTAGAACTTACTAAAAATCTGAGAAATGAAGATTTAACTCAAATCATTAAATGTAATGGAGATCCTGGTACTTGTTTACAATGTAAGAATGATCCATTATCGACACAATTTTGTAAAACAATTGCAGAAAAATCTACAAAGGAGAAAAAAATTTCATCGAATAATATTCAATTACCAAGTATTGAAAATAATATAAATTCAAGGAAAGGTAATTCACTTCCTTCCTTAACAAGTTTAAATTTGGATGAACCTGGTAAAACTTTTATACCCTGTGCTGATGCTTATAAAACCATTTCTAATCATTTGAGTATTAGAAATGTAGGTATTAACAATATCGCAAATAATTTACATACAAGAGGAATGTTTGTTGAAGTAGGTAGTGTTGTTTCATGTTTAAGGGAACTTGATCGTAGCTTTAGCAGTAGTAATTAATGCATAGATATCGGGTATATAGATATAGAAACATATAAATTCGAACACATATAGATTTACATATAAGCACACACATATATAGATAAAGATAAAGAAATAGAAACAGATCTTTACGAGATATATACTAATATTTAATGAATATGCACGTACACTTAAAAATGCTATAACTAATGATATAAAAATGTAATAAACGTAGGGTATAGAATTAGTTGAAAGACAGGGTGCTAAACGAATGAAAAGGAACTAAAACAAAGAATTTAGCAAAATTTAAAAAAAAAAAAACAAAAAAAAAATTGAGAAAATTGAGAAAATTGAGAAAATTGAATAAAAAAAATTTAAAGTTACCGAGGTAAAAATGAAGGCTGAGTAATCACCGAAGAGATTACCGTAAATGGCGATGGTTATCTCATTGAAGACAAAATGTAACATATGGTGATGCGATGCACGAAAAAATCTCTTGCATAATTTTTGAATGACATTAACATTAGCGTCGCAGAACGTCATAAAAATTCGTTTAGATTAAATTCGTTTGACAATAGTTTAAAAAAGATCCATTCATTTTTTTTGGTTTTTTTTTGATTTTATTATTTGTTTAAATATACCGCTATTGTTATAATTCTTTCGTGTGTGGGATAATTGGAAAGGTTTCCTAGAATTTCATTCTTAACTTTTCTTCTTAATTCATCCTCTTCCCCATTTAATTTTACACTCTATTTAATTGATAAAACTTAACATCCTATTCATTATCCTGATAATATTTCATAAAGTATCATTTGTTTCATCTGATTTTATTTTTTTCTTCTTCTTCTTCTCTTACAAAGATTTATTTATTTTTCTATTTTGTTGGATAAGACACAAGATACATCTATTTCTGTGCAAATCAATAACATGAACAAGTTAAAGCAACAGAAAATATCACCAACATATTATGGTTATATTGCCAATTCCAACGATGCGTTATTAATCTTACAAGCAGTTTTGAATGGTTCACTGAATTCAGTAGATAGACGTCCAACAGAATCAGAACGTCATTCACTTATAAAGTCTGGTAATGTCTTTGTGTTTATAGAAGAAGATTCAGGCATTAAACGTTGGACAGATGGGACAAGTTGGTCTCCTTCAAGAATACTTGCTCGTTTCTTGATATATAGAGAACTATCCAGAAATAATAATAAAGATGCGAGAGATTCAAAAGATTCAAAAGATTCAAAAGATTTAAGGGTTTTGAAAACCGAACATGATAAAAACCTTAAAAATGAAAAAAATGAAAATACAAATACTAATAATACAAATAATGACACTACGAATTTTAGTTCACATTCTTCCAAATTATCATCGAGGACAATCACTGCACATGCAATGGCTGGTGGTGATGCTATAATTAATACTATAATTAGAAAAAGATCGAAATCAAATGATTTGGATGAAACTTCACCATCGAATATACCTTGCAATACCTCACCAAAATCAATAAACAACAATAATAATTGTTTAGATGATGATATCTACAGACCTGATGGTTTAATCAAAAAATCAATGTCTTTATGTTTATTCCCTAATACAACGTTTAGGAAAACTATTCATTTAGTATCATATTATAGAGCTAATGATGTATTAGAAAATTGCTTGATTAGCCCATCGAATGACCCTTCACTAAAAGATATTAAGTTATCATTTGATTTATTAGAAGCTTTAAAAAATGCTAGTTTAGGTAATGTCATTACAGCTAAGGGATCATCTGAATCATTTGAATCTTATGGGTTTTCTGAAAATGATGGATTTAGTGAAGAGTTGATAATGTCATTTTCAAAACAATATAATGAAAAGTATTCAATGATGAATAAGAGAAGGAAATTAAACTCAATCTATCCAATTCAAAGTTCAAATCCAGCGTCATTATCAAATCATCAATCATTTGAATCTATTCAAGAAAATGATAAACTAAACTATCAGAAAGTACCAATCATATCATCAATGACGTATTCTTTACCATATTCAGGGAAGATAAACTATAAATATGACTCATCTAGTTCAGTGAATACAAATTCTAGTAATAATCAACAATTTAGACCATATTCATATGACATTAATTCATCAATTAGTAGTAGCAGTATCAATTCAAATAATAATAATAGTTATACATATAGTCATAATTCCAAACATTCATATATACCACAAAGTTCAATGTCTTCAATAGAATCCATTGGGAATACTAATGATATTTATGAAAATTGTGAAGAAACTTTTAATGGTAATAATAATATGCAGAAATCACACTTATCATATACACAAAATACGAAACCTCCATTTCTTTATGGATATAATTTACAATCATCAACACCAGTTTCCAAACAAATAACTAATAATTTCCAAACACAGGTACCACCAATAGTTAAAACAACTACAGCTAATCCATACCAATACCAATATCAATATCAATATCAGCCACAATACCAATACCAATATCAATACCAATATCAACCTCAATATCAACATCAACCCCAATATCCATGTGAAAATTCGAATATACAATCTCAACCACCGATGCAATCACAGATACAACCACAACCACAACAACAAACACAACCTCCACCTCCGCCACCATCTGTATCTCAAACACAAGCACAATTTCAACAATCACCAATACAATCAAATACAACATCATCGAATCATCATATTTTGAATATTATTCGTAATCAAAATAATGGATTTAATAGATATAACAATACTAATGTTAATATTTCCAGATCTGATACACCAAATCAACGAATTCAAAATTCACAATATATCAATTCAAATACACCTGTTTCATACAATAGTAATGTTACTCCTAATATAAATAATACTATTGTTAATTGCAATGGTAATAATACGAATACTAATAATACTATACCAATTACAGGTACTTATACATCATCATCGTCATCATCATATAATTCGACTCCTGTTTCTGTTGGATTAACTAATAATACTATCAATACCACCACAAATAATAATAATAATAATAATAATAATACCAATAATAATACCAATACTATATTAGAAGAAACAGTACAATATACAAAACATTTACCATTACCTATTATTCCACATCAACAACAATATTCGTATTCTAATATGAATATGAATATGAATTTAAATATGAACATGAATATGAATTCTATACCAACAATTGGGACTAAACTTCCCAATAATAGTTTATTAAATTCAAGTTCGTCAAATAACAATAAAGCACTTGAGAATGTTGAAATTGTTGATAATGAAAATACTGGGACATATAGACCAGTTGTTCATTCTACATACGTTTGAAGAATTAGATAATTATTTCATGAATATATATTTTTTTTTCTCTCTTTACTCCTGAACTCTTTTCCTGTCCCCTTTCTTTATTTCTTTATTTCTTTATAATTACATTACAACAGAATTGTGTCGGATATCACCGAGCAGTTGGAAATAAAAAAAAACATTTAGTAATACAAAATTATGATAATAATAAAATTCAGAATGAATCATTTAAGATGCATAAATTCCTCGGAGTTAACCCCCTCTGAGATGGCTAATACGCGTATAAAATTTAAGTACGACGTTGCTCGGAAACTCTATTAATTTAGTATGTTACTTTGTTCGGTAAAAAATTTGATATAAGGCTAGTGATACTTTATAAGGAGTAGATCTGTATAATTGTGCATGAATATGGGTTCTCACAGAAATGATTAGTAATTTGCGCAATGTATTGTTTCGCATTGTTTACATTCTAAACAGGGGATGCGGTGATATATTGAGTACATTATTCTGTACTAGATGACCTATCAACGGTTCAAACTCAATCTAAACTAATTGTTATAAAGTTTATAACCTATGATTTATAAACTAATGATTGTGTGATCCTTATTGATTTATAATTTGCGATTTCATTATTAATATTGTGTTATTATGCATTCCAAACATATCAATCCCATAATTATCTATTGTTATTTTCGTATAATTCAACGTAACATTTCATCTATCGATGGGAAAGGCTAAAAGAGCAACTTCGATGAGCCTTTCCAATACGGGCGGAAAATGGACGGGGATAAGGGTCAAGGGACAAGGGGAAAAAAAGAACGCGGGAGATCCCCCCCTCCCCCCATATATATTATAGACGGGTCACCGACGGGTCGATACTGTTTTCTCTTTTTTTTTTTCTTCAATTCCCGATTCTCGGTGTTTTCCCCAGTTTTGATTTATAATTGTTGGTCGGAGCGAAGGAAAGAGAAATAGAGAGTACAGAAAGAGGAGAATTTTTCATTTTTTATTTTTTTTATTTTTTCATTTTTTATTTTTTATTTTTTTTATTATTTTTTCGTTGATTATTTGATTGATTGTCATTTTGTGTTTTGTTTTATCTGGAAAACGTTATTTTTGTTCAATATTGGTTATCAGCTGGAATCATTGTTTCCATATTAACTTTATATAACTTCAATTACTTATAACATTGTTTGATATATAGTATACTTCTATACTTTATCTAATACCATTAACTAACCTGTTTATCATCCAATTCTTCTCATACTTCTTCCTATCTGTCATATCCTTTCAACAATCATTCTTCATTGATATATATATCCATTTCAAACTGTGTTACTGAAAAAATAACTGTTTTACTTCAATTGTACCATATATTCATCAACTTATTTTATCAATTGTATTAATTTAGAAAATACAATCATCTAATTCTTTTCTATACAAGATTAACTAACAGACACATTTTTCTTTTTTGGTCATTCACAAACTGAAAAATGTCTGATAGTGATAACAGTGACAATAATATCATTCACAATAACAATAATCATTCATTTGATCATCTCGAGGAATCTGAACAACCGAAAACTCATCAATTATCTAATGATATAGCAGTTCATGCAGTGCCCGTAAGTGAACCAATATCAACTCATACAAAAGATTTATTATCATTTAGGCTAAGAATGAGTCAAAATGAAATAACGTCTGCATCAGGTGCCTTAGCTGGTTTCCTAGCTGGTTTAGTGGTTTGTCCTTTAGATGTTGCAAAGACAAGATTTCAAGCTCAAGGTGCATATTTTCGAGATAATAAGAATAATAACATCAATAATAATATGAATAAAAATTCAAACAACAGTATAAAATATAAAGGTGCATTTCAATCAATGAATCTAATTTGGAAAGAAGAAGGTATCAAAGGTTTATATAGAGGTATAGTACCGATAACTCTTGGTTATTTCCCAACTTGGATGATTTATTTCTCATGTTATGAACATTTCAAGAAAATGTATGCAAATTTAACTTATGATGAAAATATCAATTATTTTGCAAGTGCAATTTCATCAGGTGTAATATCTTCAACAATAACAAACCCAATTTGGGTTGTGAAAACTAGATTAATGCTACAAATGGATAATGGTAAAACAATTTATGATAGTTTCAATAATCAAAAAGTCTTAGTTAATGATAATAAATCAACTAATAGAGATTGGTATAAAGGTACATTTGATGCATTCAAGAAAATGTATAAACATGAAGGAATAAGTGTATTTTATAAAGGTTTATTACCTTCATATTTTGGTTTATGTCATGTTGCTATTCAATTCCCATTATATGAAAATTTCAAAAAACTATTAAACTTGAATAACAATGAGAAAACTTCAATGGTTGAAGTTTCATTTAATGAAAAATTGAATAATTTCTTAAAATTCATACTGGCATCTTCATTATCAAAAATGATTGCAAGTGGTATTACTTATCCACATGAACTCGTTAGAACTAGATTACAATTATTCTCAAATAATAATGAAATTTTAAATGAATCTCAAGTTAATGGTTTAATTAGAGTTATTAAAACTATAATGAAAAATGAAGGTTTTCTAGGATTTTACAGTGGATTCGTTATCAATCTAGCTAGAACAGTTCCTGCTAGTGCAGTTACAATGGTTTCATTTGAATATTTCAGAGAATATTTCCAACGTTTTAGCTACTAACCTAATAATATTCTTTAATTTTATTCTATTCTATCTTATTTCATTCTTTTATATAAATATAGTATTGATATATATTATATCATTACCACAAAACAATAAAATCAAAAACTAATAATAACGTAACGTACAGTAAATATAAAATGATTATCTAAACTTTAACAAAACTATTGAAAAAATGAAAAAATGAAAAAATGAAAAAAAAAAGTTAATCTTCTCACTTTTGTTTACACAATAACTTATTTTCCATTTCATTATGTACTATCTTCTCCTTGATTTCTTCAAATCACAAAATGCATCTACTGATAACGATTGTGCATCTGATACTATTGTTTTACACGAACATATCACTTGCATCTCCTGATCAAAATGATGACAATACCGATATTGATATCGAATTATTGCGTTCTAAAATACCGGAACCATTAACAATAAATAACTTTGATAATGTTTTAAAAGATGGATTTCATATGGTTGAATTCTTTTCCCCTTATTGTCCTCATTGTGTGAACTTATTCCCAACATGGGCTAAATTCTATTTACAAAGCATAAGTGAGGAACATGATGAAAATGGAAATGGAAATGGAAATGAAAAGGATGAAAAAAATAATAATCATATCAAATATAGAGTTCATCAAGTTGATTGTGTTATGAGTGGTGATCTATGTGATAGAGAAGGTATACATTATTATCCAATGATTCGATTCTATGGTCCTGAATCTAGATTATTGGGATCAATGACTGATTCACATAGAACTGTTGATTCATTAACCGAATTTGCAAATAATCAATTGATGACATGGAGTGAAGATTTTGCCAAAGATAAAGAAGTTTCTCTGAAAATATCAGAAGTGTACAACTCAAATAAAATGTTGGATATTAGTGAACTATTAAAATGTATTAAAGGTGAAAATGAAATTCCATTTGTAGTTACTTTTTGGCCAACAACTTTTGAGCAATTAAATGATAAAAATTTCCAAAATAAAGGTTCACAACATGTAATGTTCAAAAATTTTGAAAGTTTATTCAATTTTAGAAGTATTTTGAATTTAACTATCAAAACAGTTAAGAAATTCATAGAAGATGATAAATTAAGATTCGGTTATTTCAATTGTAGATCAAATGCTGCAATTTGTGAACAATTAGGTTTTGATCAGTTGATCTCCAAACCTATAAATGACGATACATATCCTAAAACTATACTGTTCTTACCTAAAACCACAGGTGGTAATGCTATTCATTTCAATCACAATATTGGAGATTTCAAAACAACCAATTTAGCAGCTAATTATCTAAGTAATTGGATCCACTCAACTCTGATAAATTCAGAATTACAAGATATGAAGTTTAATGATATCAAAAATTTTATTGGTGGAACTGTTAAATTGAATCAAAAAGGTAGAATTGCAGAATTCACAGATTATTCCAAAGTTGCAATAATTCAAGTCAATGATCCTACAACAAAATCTATTGAAGATGATATTATTCTAGAACATTTGATTCAACCGATTGCTGATCTGGGTAGTGATATTTACCTATTCAAAACCACAGATAATGAAAGCTTCAATAGATTTCTCACAGAACAAGAAACATTCTTATCAAACGTCTATATCAATCCAAACAAAAAAATTGATGGTGAAAATATGGAAAAAAATGAAGATGAAAATGGACATGAAAGTCCTATGAAACTCGAATTTAATGAGAAAATGTTTATATCAAGAACACATACCTCTTATCCATTTTTTATATGTTTAAAGGCAGGTTCGTTATACACACCAGTTTTGAAATCATATAGCTCCGAAGATTATAGAGATGTCAATAAGGTAACTGAATTTATAAAAAGAAACTATTTACCAGTAGTTAGTCATTTCACATTAGAATCTCAGAAAAAACTATTCCCTAAATCATTAGATGCGAAAATCAATGATAATACAGAAAAGGTAGTTATTGTATTAACAGATTTCCAGCCAAAACAATTCTTTGATACTGAATATTTCCTATCCTTTGTTTATCATAAATTCACATTTTTGAATAACCTCTATAGATTCAACAAACTAGAGGAAGAAAGAGCTAAAAAATCTGAAAAGGTAGAAGAACTAAGGGAGAAGGATGCAAATCCTGATGATATTATCGATGCATTGAGGGAGGAAATAGATATAAATTTTCTTACACTCGATAATAACATTTATTCAACCTATATTGATATCAAAAACTTCAATAAAATACTGCATAGAATGAGATGGAAAAATATTCATAGTAACCAGTATAAAGTTGGTGATGTCATTGTTGTTGAAAGATTTGCTGGTCACTACTGGGACCATGATCTTTCAGGTAAAAAACTTGACATTGATAAATATGAAGAGTGTGTCGCCCTACTCGAAGCAATAAGTTTCAACAAGTTGAAGGGAAAAAGATTAGATAATTCATCGTTAGTTACATCAATTATTTACTATTTCTTGATAATCGTTTTGTTTATAATAGGATTAAGCTATTTCAAGAAATGGAATCAATCTAGGAAACATCATGCTGAAAAAATGAAAGGTTTAGGATTGCTTGGTCTAACAACTGAATTGGAGGAATCTAAATTTGACTGAGACTCTATTCTAGAGTAAATATATATATATATATTACTGATAATTAACTATGTATTCTCTTTTTATAGATCTGTAAACTTCACTGTAATATTCAGATTATCAACTTGAAACATTGATAAAAATTACGTAAGCCATTTTATCCATTAAAGAGGAAATCCTGAAAAATTAGAAAAAAAAAATCTAAAGATTTAAGAAACATGAAAAACCTCAGATTTACATATCAAGGTTTCGTCTTTGTGAGAGGTTGAAGAACAACTAAATAGTGATGTTTGTAACACATGGAAGTATCTTCAAAGTATGCTTTCAAAATGTCAAACCTATACTGAAATATCGAACTCTGGCTACTACAATAGACGAAAAATATCAAAAGGTTATCTTTCACAATGAAATCAAACAAGCAATTAAAAAATCGTTTAATAACTTCAAAAATAATTTAAAGACTAGTAATATCGCAAGTTTCAAATCTGATGTATTCAAAAGTCGTTATGATTCTGGGTTTATAAAGAAAAATTTGAATCTTTTAATGAAAAAAACAACAGAATTAGAAACAAATATATTAAACCGTTCACATGAAAATCTTGATAGTTTAAGTTTGAAAAAAATGTCACCATATATCCTTACTAAAATGATTGTTCCATCAACAAAATCCTTATATCCAACTGTTGCCTTTCTTCTCAATGAAAACTCTAATTTAGATTGCATTCCTATCAAAATAACAGCTGACTTTCCTACAAGGGAAGAGAAGATAAATCATATCATTGATATAATTATCGAGAAACTATTATATATGAGTTTCAAACCTTATTATCTACTTGATATATACAATGATAGTAGTAATAATCAAAATTATAATCAAAATCTAACACTGAATATTATGGATATTGATAATCCTTATGAATGGTTCCCTCAAGCTAGAAAGTTAAAGCGTAAGATTATCATGCATGTTGGACCAACTAATAGTGGTAAAACATACAGTGCATTGAAAAGATTAGAAAGTTGCTCTAAGGGATATTTTGCAGGACCACTTAGATTACTTGCTCGTGAAGTTTATGAAAAATTTCAGCAACGTGGTGTTAGATGTAATTTAGTCACTGGTGAAGAAGTTGTTGTTGATATCGATGAAAATGGTAATAGAGCTGGTTTAACCTCTGGAACAATCGAAATGTTGTCGTTGAGTGATACATATGACGTTGTTGTTGTTGATGAAATTCAAATGATTGGTGATGAGTTTCGAGGTTCGGCATGGACAAATGCGATATTAGGTGCAAAGGCTAAAGAAATCCATCTATGTGGTGAGAAAAGTGCAATTCCATTGATTCAGAGTATGGTACAAATGACTGGTGACGATCTTGTTATTAATGAATATAATAGACTTGGTAAATTGGTTGTTGATGATCAGCCTGTATCTATTGATGATTTAAGGAAAGGTGATTGTATTGTTTGTTTTAGTAAACCAGTTATTCTTGATATGAAATCACATGTTGAAAAGCAAACAGGTCTCAAATGTGCAGTCATTTATGGTGCGTTACCACCAGAAACAAGAGCACAAGAAGCACAAAGATTCAACGATGGAGAATACGATGTAGTTGTTGCATCTGATGCGATTGGTATGGGTCTAAATTTGAAAATCAACAGAGTTATATTTACAACTACACAAAAATATAATGGTAAAGAAAATATCACTCTTTCTGACTCGAATATCAAACAAATCGGTGGTCGTGCAGGTAGATTTGGTGTTGGTGAAAGCGAGGGACATATTACTGCAATTTCAAAAGATGAGTTGATGGTTGTTAAAAAGGCTATTGAAGCACCAATAACGTATTTGAAAAAGGCAACTTTATGGCCACCTGATGGTTTATGGGTTAGGTATTATTCAATGTTTTCAGAGAATACAAATTTAATCACAGTATATCGTAAGTTTGAAACCGATATTTCCAAGCATTACAGGAAAACCAAAAATATTGAAAGACAATTTCTTCTTCAATCCTTAGATGATAGAAAAATTGTTGGTAGATTCTTTGAATCCAATAAACTCATTGACAACTTCTATATTCAAGATCAATTGAAATGTATTTCTTGCCCAACTACTATTACTGGAGCTCCGATGAGAGCATTGAGATTAATCACAGATGATATTTTTGCACAATTTATTAGAAATATTATAACTAGAAGTAGAAAGTCAATATTTGATTTCGATTCGATGCCATTCTATGTTACAGCTGGTGACGATATTGCTGAAAAGGATATTTTGAAAAATAAAAAAGTTCATAACAAAGGTACTGATGTTGATATAGAACCTGTTCCATCTTCATTGAAGGAGGAAATTGTAGAGAATATCAAGAAGAAAGAAATCAAAGAATTCGAAACACTAAGATCACCAATCAATAAAATTGTTCCAGCAGAAGAAAGGTTAATGAAGCTAGAACAATTCCACAGATTAACTGGTACATACATGTGGCTTGCGTATAGATTCCCACAGTCATTCACTGACATTCAGTCAGCGAATAAGTTGAGAGAGTTGATTGAGTACAGAATATCGGAGATGTTGAGAAACCTAAGAGCTTCGAACAAATTAAATAAAAGAAGATTTAAAACCTTTTAAACGTCTACAATTAAATCATGTATATAATATTTTCTTTCCTTTTTTTCTTCAAATTCTTCTTTTTTTTTTTTAATAATAAAAATAGAACATTAGTATTTAACACATTAGACTGCCCATTCATCAATTTCTTTATCCGTTGGCTTTATCAATGGTTCATCAATTTCGTTGATTTTGCTCTCTGAACATAAACAACATGATTTTGACAGTAATTCATCAATCTGCTCTCTGATATTAGGATCTGATTTACGATTGAGGGAAATGCTTTTCTGTAATTTAATAATTGCATTCTTCATTTTGAAATCAGTGGATTCCAAGATATATTTAGCTAGGCAGTCTTGATGAAATGCATGAGTGCATGGAAATATTATAAATTTTCTAATAATTAGAATTCTGTGACAAATCTCACAGGAATCTGATGGGATTACGAATTGGAACTTTTTTGCTTCAAAATCGACAATTTTTTTATTGATATTTTCTGACTTTTCTAATGTATTATCCATTTCAAGAGATAACTTATTCATATCTGATGATAAAGATTCCAAATACTCTACCAAAAAATTCTTGAAATTATCTATAACAGTAAATTCGGGGAATAATGGTAACAAATCTTTTATCGTAATACTACTGCATTTATTAGTTAAGAACTTCAATAAGTGGTATATTTGATTATTTTCATCATCATCAGTTTTACTTTCAGTATCGGCCTCTTGTACGATTTCTTCTTTAAGCTCAAAAATCTCAGGATTTTGTTTGATATAGTTTTCATTTGATGAAATCTTATTGATGAGTTTACTGCTTATATCTAGCCATAATTTTTTCCTTCTGGTTTCGTCCACTGTGATAAGTTTATCGGCCACTATTATAGCATTTTCTATCAGATTGTTAGCGAGTGCAATATTGACTGCTTCTTCATATTTTTCAATCATGGAATACAAGAAAATGGCAGACTTCACTTTATTGAATTTGTAGCATAATCTTAGAATAAAATCATAATCAAATGAGATATCCGATATAGAAAACTTAGAGAAGGATTTAGATTTGATTGATTGATACTGCTCCAAGTTCAACAAGATAATATTTTCATCTGTTAAATTCGGATATGTGACAAGAGTTGAGAAAAATAAATTTTGTACCAAACGATTCTGTAAATGTTTCTCATAAATCAGATATTTCAAGAATCTTAAAGACTGGTTATTCATTGGTGAGATGTTCTGCGGGAAAGCTATGATTTTGTTATAAGTAATTAAGGCAGGAATCAGTTTCAAAATGTCTATGTCATCTACTAATCTAATCCAGGTATCCACTGTCTTTACTGGGTAGTTCATTAATAAAACTGTTGCAGAATTGTGTACTAAATATCCTTTCTGTTGTGTAGCCAGAATTGATAATGCATCTTCCCATTTCTGATGTGAAATGAAATAGTTTAAAACGAAATCATAATCTTTCATCAATTTAGCAAAATATAGTAGATCTTCTCTTCTATTATGCGAAATGATTATTTGGTGCACTGTATCGGTATCAAAGGATGATAAATTATCACTCAAAAACTTATGAAATTCCACTGTGAGATCGTTTAATTTCTGATTTTCTTTCGTATGTTTTAAAGTAGAACATCCATCTGTAATTAATTTCTCTGTTCCAGAGTTCAGAAACATATTTTCTAATGAGTTCAATTCTTGGATATATGATTCTACAATCCAACAAGAAAGTAGTTTTTTTTGTGAGTTTTCATTAGGTAAACATTGCATCAATTTCTTCTGGAGATAATAACGTAAAAGTGATTTGTCAGATAGCTCAAATAACATCAAAGCCACTCTATCAAAAGATTCATTAGTTTGCAGAAAAGTATCAATTGATTCCTTGTATTTTTTGATATTCATTAGATAATATGCTTTCTTCCTCAATATTGAATCAACCTTCAGAGAATCCAGATTTCTATCGTTCAACAATCCAAGAGCTTCTTCAAATCTGTTAAGTGATACAAGAGCGTCTATGATTCCTGTATGTTCGAAGTCAATTATTATTTCATAAATATTAAGATCTGAATAAAGCCAAAAGGTTTTAGATTTCTGATCATATGACAATCCTACCATTTTATTTGCGAAATGAGATAAGAACACGCTTGTGATATGCTTTTGATTTAGTTGATTGTATATTTCTAGTGTATTGTTTGATGTAAGAATTAAAACAAAATATCCTGTGATCATATAAGATTTTACCTTTTGAGAAACGTTTATTGTGGCAGCATCTGACAGATTTTCTTCAGTTATACATTTATCTCGTAAGCTCAATTGAGAGTTACTCCGAATTGATATGGTATCTTCTGTCTGTGAAATTTCGGAAACTGGTGCATTCAAATCAACAATTATTGGAATGGCCTTTGATATACTCTGAAACACTGGGACATTGGGAGCTGGATGTAATGGGATCTTGGTATTGATACTAATTATCTGATTGTCTGATGTTACAAAATCAATGACATATTTGAGTACCATATTTTCACTATCCAGTAGCTTATTTGTTATACTAATAATTGCATAGGAGTTTTTCATGACTGTTTTATTGAATGTTTCTTTACATGAATTAATGGAATACTCAAGTACAAGTAAGTTTGTGGTTGATATAAGCAATGGACCAGTATAAGTTTCTGTGACAGCATTCTCGAAAAACGATATGCAAGTGATATTCAGGTTTTTGAGTTTAGATAATTGGTAGTATGCATTTTGTTTGTAATTGATATAAAAGTATTCATTTTTGTTTGTTTGTAAAATTAAGTGAAATCTATGTGAGTCTATCCAAGCATTTTTCATAATGGAATCTTTACTCATGTTGATTTTTATTGTTGTCACATTTTCTGGTGAATCTAAATCAATTCGGTAAAGTATTCCATTATTCAACAATAAATGAACATGGTTACTAACAACAAATAGTTTGCATATTTTTGAATTCAAAGAGAACTGAAGTTGAACTTCTTCGATCTTGAAAGAAGACACATCATGAGAATTGGCTTCAACTGTATCCTGCTTCTCTACCATAATTATCTAATTGATGTGAAGGAAGAATTATTAATCCTGTAGATATATACATATATATTTAAAAGTAAGTACCCCAATATCTAAGTCTATGAAGCTTTGAATTCCGCAACATGTTTTTTTTTGACTATAAGATTTTTTCTTTCATTTTTTGTTGATAACTTTCTTTCTTCTAAAACTGAACTAGAACAACTTCTACATATACAATATGGGTGCCAGTATTCCAATCAAACTATTAACAGAAGCCCAGGGTCATAATATACTGCTGGAGCTCTCAAATGGTGTTTCATACAGGGGTAAATTAGTAGAGGCTGAAGATAATATGAATGTACAGCTTGAAAATGTTATTATTATAGCCAAAGATGGATCGACCAAAAATGCTTCACAGGTTTATATTAGAGGATCACAAATTCAATTTTTTTCGATCCCTGAAATACTAACGAATTCGCCTATACTACAGAATTCATCAAAGAAATAGATAATTTTGCTATAAACATTTGTATTCTAAATAAAGGATCTAAAAATTCTAATCGTACTATATTTTTGTTTCTCCATTTTCTGTTGTTAAGATGAAATACTAAGGGGAATAATAATACACAGTAAATATTAAAAATAAAGCTAATTGTAAGTAAAAGGATAAACAACGAAGGTATGTTGGTTTCATTGTATTCAATCGAAACCTTCAAGAACATTCAAAACTCGCTCTAATCTAGCACAACTTTGATCATATCGTGCTGGATTCACCATCATATTAGTAGTCAATCTACTAATCGAGTCAACAATTCTCTCAATCAAAAATTTCTCCTCAGTAGGAATACTTAGAGTTGCAAACTCTTGACCCAATATGATTCCATCGGTTGCATTTAACAATTTAGCCAATGTCTCATAGGAGAATGGTTTTATTTTATTCTTTGAGGTTGTAGATCTTCTTTTCAGTTTACTGGAGCTAGATGGTCTTGCCTTATATGAGCTTGAGCTTTTACTACGGTGGGCACGTTGAGATGGGTTATTATATGAGGAGGAGATTTTGTTCGAATTTTTAGGATCAGTATCAACAGATTTTTGCTCTTTACTGTTTCCTTGAAGATTTAATGGTGGTTCATTTGATTTTATTGTTTTTTCTGCAGAAGGATCAAGTGTTTGCAACCTAGATTTTCTTGGTGGTGTTGGAATATTCAAGCTCAAGTTTGATGTTGACTCTTCGTCAGTGCCTACTGGTTCTTCCAAATCATCATTCTTATCACTCTTATCATTCATATCAAAGTCTTTGAAATGATCTGTTTTAGGACTAATAATTGAGTCATTAGCTGTATGGAAAGAGGTTGTCGTTGATGTGATTGACAATGTATTTGGGTTTACAGTTTTCTTTTTAATATCATTCTTACGTATATCATTCGAAGGATCTTCATCTTCTATTTCCATCTTCAGATCTTCGACTTCTTTCATTATATCATCTAACTTAGTATGTAATTGTGAAGTCACCGAACTACTCGATGTTGACCTACGGAATGTTTTATTCTTCAAAGGTGATGTATTGATTGATGGATTGATAACTCCTGTATCGTTCAATTTAGGTAGTGGTGATTTAGGAGGTGATGACAATAATTGTTTCCTTATTGGAGAGTTCTCGTTGTTTGATTTCAAGACTTTCGCCATATTGGTACTATCAACTGGCTGTAAAAGATTCAGACCGGGTGTGGCTCTCTTGGAAGAATTCAAAGAACTTATACTATTATTCCTACTGTTACCAGGTGAATGTAAAACTAACATTTCATCCGAAGATGAATTCAATCCAGTTAATTGTGATAACTGTAAACTTTCCTTATTTCCAACATATTTAATTGTATCAATATCAACATGCTGTATAATTCCAGAATACTCGGAAAGCATTGAAGTACGATTTTCACTTTTATTTTGGTAAAGGGGGATATTTGAAGTACCTAAACTAGTAAGAGATGTTTTCCGTAATGCTGTAACTGATGAATTCTTGGAGTTTGTTTTGGTCATAGTTAACAGATTATTATTATGAAAATTAGATCCGGAATTTGAATTTGTTGATGAATTCTGTTGAGAGATGACTGAATTTGAGAGAGATGCTGAAATTGGAGCCTCAACAAGTTTGTTTGAATCTAACGTTGATTCAGAGATTGGATCAGAGTTTTCATTTGAATCTGTTGGTGAATTATTATGAGTTTGATTATTGGATGGTCGGATGGTTTGAGTTCCAGAATCATTGCTTGTATTTGCTGAGTTGTTATTTTTCAATGTATCATTGTCAGACATTTTGATTGATTTTATCTGTTCTAAGTTTGAATCTTCTTTATCATCCAAATCAACAACTTGCGATGATGATTTATCCTCTACACTGTTCATTATATGTTGTTTGAAGATAGAGGGTTTTTATAGGTAATTTTTTGTAGTCAATATATAAGTTGAATTGGCTAACAAAACAATAAAAAGAGTGTATATGGAGTACATAGACGATAATTCAAGAAAAACAGGATTATCTGGCAAACTTGTTACTTAGATCAAAGTAGATCAACAGGAGGCTGGTATCACAATTACCCAATTAGGAAATAGTCCAAAAATGGAAACAGCTCGTCTATGCTATTTTTAAATCCAGCGAATTTCACCTCAATTCATGAGATTCATCAAACAATAGTTACACACTTACTTTATTGATTCAGAGGGAATACATACAGACGAGGTTGCTGAAGTCACAGAATATATATTTTTAGTAATCAAAGAGTATTAAAAATGTAAATAGATGGCTGGTTTACCATTATTAACTTAGGATAATGCTAGAACTAGAGAGTATTTATTTTAATCACTTAATTGTGTGATATCGTCTTCTGTAGCAGTTAAACCCATGGCATTTAAGAACAAGTTTAAGTTGTTCATATATCTAATAGCTTTCTCAAATTCACCCTTTGCTTTGTACTCTTTACAAGCGGCCATAACACCGAAAATTTCTCCTCTTATTTCATCAACAATAACTCTCTGATGATTTAATTTACCTGTCAACGTAAGTGACGCTAAGAATTGCCATATATAAGAATCATCTTCATTGGATTGTTCGTTAACTACTTTTATTGAATCATCATGAGATAAATAAGGTGGGAAACAGTATTCCAATCTACCTTCTAATGATTCAAACATTTCATTGTAGATAGTTTGCCATTGTGAAAGTTCATGAGCACTGAGTTTATCAGCAAATTCTTGTTTGATTAACTCTAATCTTGAAATTAGCACTGTAATAATTGATAACCCAATTTTCGTAGTAGATAAGAATAATGTAACTTTATTTACAACTATTGAGCTGAACCATGATAAAACCTCAGAAAAGTTTGCTTCACTGATATAAATAACCAAATTATTTAAAATTGTAACTTGGAAAAGGTCAATTTTTTTGATTATATCTTGTGGAATTAAGTAATTCGAATCAGCGTAGTTTTTGTATGATCCCTTTCGAACAACATCGATATTTTGTATTTGATTGAAGAAATGTGTGACCAATGTTTCCTTTTGATTTTTAGTTAGTAGATGGAACATTCTACCAAAGACTTTCATCATCTTATCAAATGCTAAAATTGATATGAATGGATTGACAACCTCATTTGAAGAGGTCTTAATAACATCATTGATATGTAGAGCCTTCCATAATTCATTTGTATCATAGGTCTCATTTTCTCTTTCCAAAGATTCTAGTTTCAAAACCTCATTATATATCTTTTCGATAATTGATAACTGAAACGTTCTTGAAGATTTGGAAAATGTATATTCTTTAGGAATGATAACTTCATTCATTTTAGCCTGTGACTCTTCAGTGAGTTCTTCCTTATTATCGTCACTAATATTAGAATCTGTTGAAATAATCAATTGCTTTCTTGGTTGTTTACTACAACCATAAGAAACTTTACCTAGAGCACCAGCTTTAGTTAGAATACCTGTATTTGCACCTCTTTCTTTAGCAACTGACACTGCTTTAGAAACTTGTTGCTGCATTCTCTGTAATGCAACATCCGCCCTTTTCAATCTACCTCCAAGCCTATGACCTGATTGCTCCAGATACTTTTGAGCTAATGAGTTCATATTGTTGGTACTAGTATTTGAATTAATAGCCTTATAAACTTGACAATAGAAATCTTCATTATATGGATCGTCAGTAACAATTTGTGATAATTGAAATCTGGTAACAAAATCTTTATCTTTTGGTGTCATAAAACCAGAACATCTTGTAATTGCTGAGACTTTTCTTTGTCTTATCAAAAAAGCTTCACGTTCCTCTGGAGTCATATGGTTTAACTGATCTTGTAGATGATTTTGTCTTTGAAAATTATGATGATCATGATATCCTGAACGATTACTTTGATGTCTTTGGTTGTTATTAGAGTTATATCCACGTGAGTTATTATTATAGTTTTGGAAATTTTTGTTTGAAATATTTTTTCTATCATTATAATTACTATTCATTCTGTTGTTCGTATCATCATCAAATTGTTCTCTAACGATATGTTCTGTATGATTAACGTGGCCATTACTCTTGGCATTTGCTACTTCAATTGATGGAAAATCATTCAAGTCGATCTTATGTTTAACATCTGATTTTTGAGCTTCATGCGTGTGTAGTTGTGATTCTGTATGTTCATTATGTTGTGAATTAGAATGTATCTGTGGTTGTACTTCTGATTGTAATTGAGTTTGTTGTGGTAGTTCTGATTGTGTTTGCACTTGACTTTGTGGTTGCCCTTGTGTGTGAAATTGTGAAATTGATTGTGATTGAGGTAACTGAGTTTGTGGTGGTTGTATATTTTGAGTGTTGATTGGATTAATATTGACCATACCATTTTGCATAGGAAACTGTGGATGCATTTGCATCATAGGATTTGGTGTAGATAGTAACATTTGAATCATAGCCTGTGTAGCTGCTTGTAGATTTGGGAATCTACCAGTTGAAACGGCGCTATAAATTTGCTGTTGAACAACAGGTTGATATAACATTTGAGAAATATAAGGTGGAAGTTGAAACTGAGGATTATTCATATTCATAGTCATATTCATATTGTTATTTACATTACTATTTGGAGATGGGTTTTGCATCATATTCATATTCATATTCTTATTCTGTTGTTGTTGTTGTTGTGGGATTAATGGAACTGGTAGAGGTTGTAAATTTTGAGATTTCAATTTCGCCTCAATTTCTTGTAAAGAAGGAACTGTAGTAGTAGCAGTAGTAGTAGTTGTTGTTGTTGTTGTAGTCTCTGTATCTTTACTAGCATTGGCATCTTTAGAAGAGTCATCTAACCATAATGAAGCCATTGGTTTTAGCATATTATCAATATTGGAGTGTGCAACTTCAGCATATGATACATTTGTTTGTTTAGGAATAGGAGCTGGTTTCAGAGGTTGTTTTGTGTCTTTGCCATTGTTCATTCCAGCATTTGAGAAATCGAAATCATCATTCAAATTAGAAACTGCAGCAGAACCAAAAGTATCTTCATTAAATGCATCATCCTCTTCAAAATCTTCGAAATCTACTATTTCAGACTTCCCTGTTGGGGCAGCCATGGGATCAAATCCAAAAAATGACATTGGAATTGGTCCTATTTGTGAAATTACTTTATGTTAAATGAAAAGAAACTTATTAATAATTAACAACACTCTATTTTCCTTTATTTGAAGAAAACTAAATGTTTATTTTCATCTACAGGAAAAAAAGGCAAAGAGAAAAAAATTGGCCACCCAATTTCTTTGAATCTGCCAATTGAAATAGCGTGCATTCTTTTTCACTTAAAAAAAAGAGAAGGAAAAAAAATAAAGATATTACGTAATCATCAGATTGCTGGTTATATAGTTTAAATAGACAGTTAAGTAGGCAGTTGAACAATATGTTGGTGAGTTAGTTTGGATATTGATTATTTAACTTCAAATCTTCTACCAGAGACAGTCTTTCTCTCGGAACGGAGTTCATCATCATCAATATCTCTCTTAGCTCTATTCAAAACTTTGGTAAAACTTTGTACTCTGAATCTCATTCTTTGATGTAAGTAACATTTTACAATTTTGATATGATAATGGAAATAACTTCTAAATAATTGTATATGTGTAATAGTATTCCATCTAGCTTCTTCGGTATTTAAATGTCTTGGGAATAACACAAAAGTAATATATGTCTTTTCTCCAGTTGGTCTCTCGATATGTTGAATTTCTAAGGGAACTTCTTTATGTGAATTAATCACTTGTGGTGCCTTCTGAATAGATCTTTTTCTAGCATCACTGAATTCTTGAAGGAAAATCTTTGAAAAAATCTTATCAGTTTCATCATTGAAAACTGTTGAAAAAATAACTGTAACTCTATCATTAGAAGGTTTAATGAAAATACTCTCTTCTCCACGATAGTCTAATTTAAAAACTTCTTCGTTACTGTTATTTGCAGCAACACTATCTTCACCGTATAAATTGTTAGGATCAGCTGGATTTTCTCTTGATAATTCTTCATATCTTTTGAATGCTTTCAAGAATGGCGCAGCAAAGCAATTTCTCTTTAATAAACTTAATTGGCAAATCAATTCGGATTTCTCAACATCGTTCAAATCACATTTGTTGATATCAATATATAATGAGAAATCATAACCTGGTTCACATGTTCCTTCTGATAAGATTTGAATAAAATTATAACGACCATATCTCTCCTTTAATAGTTCCAATGAGCCGTATTTAGCTAAATCGGACCAACATTTGATACCAATTGATAATAATATCTTCCCCTTGTCCTCTGGTGTAGAAATACGATATGTTGTGAAATCAAAATCCGTTAATATCCTATCCAAAGTTGGGAATTCATAATCTGGTTTCAGTGCTCTAGCAAATGTTTCTTCAATGAGCAAGTTTTGTGGTTCTAATTGTAACATAATTGATATTTGTTGGGAGTGTTGATGAGAGGTAATATACAAGGTCTATAATATCAACCGTAAAAGACAGTTTCCTACAATTTCGCCTCATCCAAAGAAAAAGCAGTCTGGCGGTTTTTTTTTCCTTCTATCGAAAGGAGCCGAGGGCGATGTTTATATCAGTGTACACATTATTCAATTGTCTTATTTTCTTGATAAAAGTCGATATACGGTATTGGTTTATTGAACTGTGTGATAAGTAAATTTATATAGATAGTTAATTAAATAATTGTGGATTAATGTTTACAAAATATAATAAGAAAAAAACTTTAAAACAAACGTAAAATCAGGTAAATGTAAAAGTGAAATTAAAAAAGTAAAAGGTAAGAATGTAAGAATGTGTTCATCATGAAACAATCGTAAATAAAATAATGACAACATAACTAAAACGTCATGGTAATCAAACAGAAAATTAATCTGATAATAGGCAAAATCATAAACAAATTTTAAAAGATTTATCACTAGTTCTTGTCTTTAGACTTGGATTTGGCCATCATATCCTTAAGAATCAAATCATAGATTTCCAGCAATTTTCTATTGTCACTCTCTGGAACATTTTTATCACTTAAATCATTTTGGGATATTTGACTATCAATTGAAGCATCATCATCGTCATTCATACCTGACTCTAAATTATCATTTTCCTCCTCTGAATCAATTGGCGTAACCGGTGGAGAATCCGAATATTTTTTCAAAAACAAATCGTTTATTTCAATATGATTATATTTACAGTATTTCAACATTCTCATTAAGTCATAAGGATCTTTGGTTTTCATAATAATTTCTTTCAATGACTCCGCTTTCTCTGGTGATTTCTTTAAATCCCTAACAATCTCATATAACGGATTTGCTGTTGTATGTTCGAAAGTGTTCCTGAAATATTCATCATATTTAGAAAGATCAAGGATAGAATCGGTTGAATTTTTAGTTGCATTTAATTTACTGTTATTAATCAACTCAATTGCTTTATCAAATGATCCATCAATAGTAAACAGTTTAATTAACATTTGCTTTCCTTCAAGTGATAATGTACCTTTATTGTAGAGTTCCAGCATATCTTGAATCAAACGTTTGATATTTGATCTAACTAGGATAATTATACCCAAGAATTTATCCAATTTCTCTTTGTCAATATTCTTAGATTTGATTACCTTCATTAATGCATCAGTAAATGTAATACCTTTTGTCAAACCTAATTCCTCTTTAATAATTTTCTTGTCCTCATCACTGATAAGATCAATAACTGATTTACCATCTTTAACCTTTAGTTCACTTGATCCTTTATATAATTGGGTTTCAATATTTTTCATTGTTAATAGACCAATTTTTTCTTCTGTTTTCTGATCAACCTTACTGTCATCCAAATTAATGGAGTATAAACTGCTTGAATTTTTCAAGGTTTTACATATGGATTCGATAACAATATCATTGATTTCATTACCTTTTATTGACAAATAATTCAAATGTAAAACTAACGGAATAATCTCTAAAAACTGAACCATCTGTTGGGTGTTTAGATGGTTATAACTAATACTTAACCTTGATAATTGATCAAATAAAGGTAAATAAATTGACAGTTTTCCAATGTATGTTTTCATTAGTTTAGCATTCGATGATAGATCAAGATACGTCAAATGAGTCAACTTAGATAATGAGTTGAAAAATAGATCAGTATCCTCACAATCAATCAAATTACAAGAATTCAAACTCAACATCATCAGATTGTTATTTGTATTATTTTCACTATTGAGATATTGAATGAATGGCTTCAAATTTGATGATAAGTCATTAAATGCCAAATCTATACCAATAACATTCGAATTAGATTCTAACCAACGTGCAATCACATAGCAATGTTGTAATGTTAAGTTATTATAAGCTAAACCTATTTTAGTTGTTTCAACCAATGCTAAATTCAACATATTTGAGAACAACTTCAAATCTGGTACTTTACATCCTGTTAAGATAATTTCATCAATACCACCCCTGTATATGAGAGAGGCTGTCAATAATGCCCAATTTCTATCTGATCTATCATTTACATTACAAACCATTCTGCTTTCGGTGGTTGATTTTGATTTCTTTTTGATCCTCTGAACATTGACATCTAATGCAGTACATTGAGTGATATCTAATTTCTTCAATGCTTTATTCATTGATAAAAATAAACATAGCATTTTCCAACCTTCTTCATCAATTGGAGTATTTCTTAGAGATAGTTTCTCGAGAAATCTCTTATATAACAATGAAGATAATATGATTCTAAACATTTCAGTTGTTAAAGAAACGCCGTCCAATGAAATACAAATCACAGGAGCAATTCTAATGAAATCTGTAAATGACAAAATTTCAATCATTGATGGTCTTGGATTTCTCAAATGTAAATAAGGAATTGGATCAGTGGAACCTTTTGGAATTTGTTTCAAAGTGGCTGAAATTGGTAAGATCTCACGCAAATGACAACATCTTGTATATAGTTCATCCATTTTAAGCGTAACAACAGGTTTATCCATTTGTTTCTTTCTTCTAACCATTGGTTTATCAATTTTCAAACCTTCCTTCTGGACATCAATATTTTCAGAATCTGCACGATACTCTCTCGCCTTTTGTGCGGCTAACACTCTATCCTCTGATTTGATTGTTTGATCAAATGAAGCTTGAGAAGCTGATTTAGCCATAGAAGGTGCATTTGGTACATCAATTTGAAGATTATTTTTATTCTCAGATTGATTTTGATCGTTAGTTGATGATGTGTTTTCATCTTGATTTATAAGTTTCAAATGACCTGAGCCACCAACAACTATACCAGTTGCTGAATTCAACTTTTCTTGAGGATCAATCTTATGTATAATCAATTCTCCATTTGGACAAATCTCAACATTTCCCTTTCTTGGATTTCTAGATGGAATTTGCTGAGGTGGATCATTCACAAAAGTGGTAGCCGCAAAGGCTACTTTTTTCATGGATTTCAGGTTAGATAAAACTTTAAAAGGTGGTTTCTTATCTTTTCTTTCAGGTGGGTGAGTATAGTGTAATGGCTCAAAGGAAAACGGTGGAGTATCTTCACTTTCATTCAGCATGCCAGTAAACACATAAGTTTCTGGTGAATTTGTTTTGGTTCTATGTAATAAACTACCAAACATGGAGGATTCTCTTTCCTCCTTTTCCTTTTTATACTTCATGAATAATTCCTTTTCAATTGGAGCTCCATACCTTGGATGTGTCGCCAAAGCAGAAGGTGATTTAGGTGTATCAGGATGAGAAGGGATTTTGTCACTTGTATATTTGATACTTTCCAAACCGAAAGGTGTATAGATATAATTGTAACTTTTCTTATCTTCTTCTATATCCTCTTTGGAAGATTGGGCGTTAGAAGATTCAAGTTCATTAATATAACTTGCCAATTCAGGGTCTATTTCTTTATACTCATCAGCTAAAGATGCTTTGTTTCCAAATAAATTTGGGAATTTACTGTTTTCTGTTGGAATTGGCGTTATAACTTTTGGCTTTTCGGAAGATGAATTTAAAGAACTTGTTCTTGACTTAGCAGTGGTTGAAGCAATTGATGGAGATGGCGGAGTATTGTTGGATAATGTGGAAGTAGATGAAATATGTTTCTGATCGATATTAGATATTGATCTTGATAGGGATGAAGATGGTGTTTTTGAAACTGTGGTAGCTGCGTTTGAGGAAGATGATGATGATGATGATGAACTTCTGTAAATATTCATTTCTGGTTTCGAATCTTCAGATTTTGAACCGAACAATTTTTTGAAAAAACCTTTTTTCTTATGCGATGAGGGTGGGTGTAGTGGTTCATGGATAACGGGAGCTGGTTTTGGAGCCATTACCCTAGGTTTACCAACATCTGAAGTATCAACATTAGTAGCAGTTCTGTGTAAGCCGGATGAAATACTTGAATCTGTTGTAGTTTTGGAAATTGGTGTCATAAGTCTAGCATCTGCAGTTTTAGTTCTTGAAAGTGATACATAGAAATCGGCATCCTTAATTGGAGTAGCAACCGAAGGTGAAGCCTTAACATTAGAACTGTTAGCCATTGAAGGTGACATTAATGGTGAAGATGGAGTAATATTTGATTTGGATGATTGGTCGGTTGAAGGTTCATTGGTGGAGGTTTTTTGAAGTGTAGGTGTATCTGTTGATGTATGCTGTTGCATATTGTCATTAGAGAGTGCCGAACAAGACAGAAACCAATCATAATCGGTATTGTCCGATGATGACTTGAGTTGTGAAAGCTCTTCCTCTAATCTTTTACGAAGCTTATCATGCTGCGCTGATAGATTGGTAGAGGACATTGATTATATGAACTGACAATATCTGATAAAGCTTTGATACAATAAGAGTATTCAATAAGAAAACAATAGTAATTTGAGATTAGAATTTTGCTGAGCATTTCAGAAAATCAACTGAGAATGTCTCTCTATTATAGTAAACGCGGATATTCTCAAATCTCAAAATCTACCGGAGATTGATTATTGGTTGCATCGTGGTATTGAAGATGATGTGTTATATCATTATTATATATATCTCTCTCTCTTTTTTTGTTTGTCAACTCTGTCATTTGTAAAATCAGTTCTGGACAATAAAAAATGACTACCTCTCTAAATGCATTGGTAATAAATCCAGGATCAGAACTTGGCCTTACTCTATTGCGCAAATTGGTACATAGTGGTTATTCAGTCACTGCGCTTACCCCAGATACCCCAAATTCGTTATGGATTCTTAATCGTCTTCCGTTCACTAATCCGGAAATGAAAGACCTCGTTAGTATCGTTTCCTTCCCTGAAGAAATCATTGACAATCCAGAAGCTATTATTGAATCTGCTAATTTGTTGAATCTTCCTAAACAAGACTTCATTTTCTCCTTCAATCCAACAAAGGATAAATTTGTTAAATGGGATTTAAATCTCACATATGCTTTATCAAAAACTAATATCGTTCAAAAGGGATCAACTCTTATTGTAATTGGCAGATGTGCAGAAAATGTTGCAGAAACAGAAAACAAGGCCTTGCAATCAACAATGTCTAAAATGTATAAACTTTTCAATGATGAAAATATTACATTTGTTGATTTAACTGAAGTTAGTGCATTACCTGGTGATGAAGATTACGTTGTTGGAACTTATATGCATGAAGTTATTCGAAAATCTTTTAAAGTTGATTCCTGTGATTCCTTAAAGAACATATACAAATACATTGTTTATCACTATGTTCCAGGATTCCTCTTGGCATTTGTCATCTACTTCCAAGATCTTTTCTACACATTGATTGGTAATTTTAAAAAAGAAAAGGCAGATTGATCAGTTGATTAATTAATTGGAAATATAATATACTACAATAGTTTATGTTTATCTATATAATTCATATATACCAGCATTCAAATGATTTTACTTCTTATGTCATCTTTAGTGTAGATTGGTTTTGAAGTGATGGTGGTGGTGGCCTTGTATAATTGGAGTTATACATATGATTTAAATTCTCTAATATGTTAATCTTGAAACAGATAGTCTCACAATCTAAGTAATCTTTGTTTAAATCACACACTATTCTAACACCAATCAATCTCATAGTTGTGCATATCTCTTTTTTTCAGAATATCAATACTCTTATCAACACCTTGTTCATTGTATATTTTATTGAATAATATCAGTCTATCAATAACAGGGATTCCATTCAAACATAAAGTTTTAACAATACTTGATCTGCGTCCGAAATAACCATCAACAAATATAGAAAAAAATATAGTTTCCGTGGTTGTCAACCTTTTCATTATATTCATGTAAAGCTTCAATTGGTGATAATGTTTGATCAATAGGTTTATCTCCATTTCCATCAATCCCTTTAGTTTTAATGATATCTTCACTTCTTAAAATACCTTTCACAATGATCGGAATATTGACGTCTTTACGAATCTTATCCAGTTCAGCCTAGGACAAGTTGAAATTATTTCTTTCTATCCTTATCTGTGGAGCAAATTGGCGTTTACAAGCCTCAACATTTTTGTATTGTTCTAACTTTGATGTAATCGAACTATTGACGTCACTCTGGCAATGAAATATTTGGTATCTATCGCATTCAAATGTTTACTGCAGTTATCCAGCTCTTCATGTAAGTTAATAAGATATTTATAAAAAACACTTTGACCATTACACTCCTTCGTTATATCATTAAACTTTGAATTGATATTCCTAGGAATTATCGTTGTGACATTCTTCTTTTCATGATGCTACTTTCACCCTTAGATTGAATCAACTCAGATCCTGAAAATGTACAAATTAAAAAGGATGTTTTCATTTCCAATACAAATACATCTTATCTAACTCGAGCTTTGGTAGGTCTACTAAACACCTAGAACAGAAAAATATATGACTTAATGCTGCACAATTTTCTGTTCTTGAGAATTCATTGTCACTTCCGGGTTAAAAACAAGTACAAACTAGTTCTGGTAAACATTCCTAGCAACATATTCAAAATCGATTATTGAAAAACTTTGATTTAAACTTGGTTTATCTTTCATTTAATATTCTGATGTCTTGCTATCAGAAGATTTCCGTGCTTTTGACTTTCTTATTACTGAAATAGTGATCAATCACCTCCTTACAATATTCATATTCATCAGTATCCCCAGATGGTGATGACTTATCATTCATTGATTTGCTTCTCTTCCTTTTTGAGCCTGATTTTTTCAATCTTATTTTGGGATGACTAACTCTTCCCACCAAATATCCTTCTAGATGTTGAATCCTAAAACTTCTAGTAACGTCCTTACCTGCTAATCTCATTAGTATATCTCCTCCACCTGGATGTAATTATGAAAAATCAGTAACAGGACCATAAAGACTGACCCAACAATCTGTAGACTTATTGTGTTCATTCATCATATTCAGTTGAATCAAAGGAGCGATATCAGTAGTGATAAAATCATGGTCACATGAATTATGGTCATTCAGAATTGTGCCATTAAAACCAATACCAGATGTTGCCAAAAGAGTTGATACTATAATAAATAAATGGGAATTTGATTGTCCAAATCCAACCCTAAATTTCTTCTGGTTGCTTTCAAAGTTAAAATATATAGCTGCTGAATAATTGTTTGGTATAAACATGATACATTTGCCTATTGAATGATTCGATTGTTTTGAGATCTAAAATAATGGTATCCAACAAATATTCCGTATCAGTGTTATTTTTCTTATCGCTTGAAGATTTTCTTTTGGGAAAGTATTGAAATTGCATTGGTAATATTATAGGAGTATGGAGTGTCATAACAGTCTCTAGTTATTTTTATCATCTAATCAGTTTAAAAAAAAATTACTATGAAAAATATTATGTACTCCTATTTACAATTACTAAAAAAAAATTATATACTACATAAAATCTTCTTCCTTAATTTTTGCTTGTTCACACATAGTCCTGAATAATCCATTTTCATTCATGAAAAGTTCTTTTGGTTTGCCAAATTCAGCAATTTTACCTTCATCCATAACAATAATTTTATCATAATTAATGATGGTATTCAACCTATGCGCAATACATAATATAGTACAATCTTTGAATTCTTCAGCAATTGTCTGTTGAATTTTATAGTCTGTTTCATAATCGACACTTGATGTAGCTTCATCTA
Source organism: Pichia heedii (assembly GCA_030579495.1). Lineage (NCBI taxonomy): Eukaryota > Fungi > Ascomycota > Pichiomycetes > Pichiales > Pichiaceae > Pichia > Pichia heedii. Next base: position 110,950 of record JAKTRA010000015.1, on the reverse strand, counting down.
AAATTAAGATTTTCGTCTTTCTAACTAAAGCTCTTGCTAGTGCAATCAATTGTCTTTCACCAATGGAAAAGTTACTTCCATCATCTTCAACTAACCTACTCAAGTGAAATTTGTGTAAATTCTGATCATCCTTTGCTTGTATTTTAACATTTTCTAAATCAACTTTATCGATCAAACCCGCAGTAGTCAAAGCTTTCCATAAAACATTATCATTATATTCATTGAAAGGATCTAAGTTGTGTCTGATTGAACCAATAAATAGAACTGGATCTTGTGGAATGATTGTTAATTTACTCCTCAAAGAGTGTAATCCAATTGTTTTGATATCAACATCATCAATATAAATATCACCTTCAAATTCGGAAAATCTATATAAACATGTCATAAATGTTGATTTACCTGCACCTGTACGCCCACAAAACCCAACCTTCTCAGATTTGTGTATTGTCAAATTGATATCCTTCAAAACATATGGTAATTCTGGTCTATACTTCATTGAAACATTATTGAATCTAATTTCACCAAATTCTGGCCAACTTGGTGGTGGATCTTTTTCTGGAATTTCATACGGTGCTTCTTGAGCTATTTCAAATGCATAGTAATTAATTCTCTCAACTGAGTTAAATTCATTTTCAACTTGTGTTAGCGCTCTCATCATCATTGCTAGAATACCTGTTAAGTTGATAACGTATGTTAATAATAAACCTGTTGAAGCAGGACTGATATTGAAAACAGTAAAAACACATAACATACCAATGATGAAAACAATTGCAAATCCAAGGATTGATAAATTACATCCTAACCATCTTTGATCAACCAATGTTAGATAATATGCTTCGTTTTGATTATTGATCAAGGTTCCTAATTTCTCCTTAACAGGTTCTTGAGCTTTGTATGCTTTGATTAAATCTTTCCCTGATAACACCTCATTGAAATGAGAATATACCAAAGATCTTTTAACAGCTTCAATTCTCTTGATCTCTCTTGCACTGGCTTGATAATAGTTAGCAAGTACAAAATAAAATATAATAATCAAAGGAACAGCAATTGCAAACCATGGAATGTAGATAATACATAATATGATTGTACCAATAACATTACATAATGGATTGATGAACATTCTGATTTGCTCTGACAGTTCATTGTCCAAAACATCGGTATCTTTAGTAAATCTATTTAGAACCCTTCCGATAGGAGATACATCCATGAAAGCCATTGGAACATGCAGAATCTTCTGTGATGCATTGAAATTCAATAACTTGGCAGCTGTATTGGTATAATAGCATATCAAATAAAAGAAGAAGCTTAAGAAGAATGTGTATAAGAATGAGAACATAATATAAAGACCCATATAAAATGATTTTGATCTTCCAATAAATTTTTGCTCAATCCAAAATGACAACCATGTATTAGTGAAAAAGTTGCAGAAAGTTGACATTATTGCAAATGTCAAAAATATGACAGGAGAAAATAACTTGAGTTTACCGAAAGCTAACATACAGTAGTTATAATAAACTTTAAATCGAAGTGAGTTAATAGCTTTTTCTTCATCCCCTACAATTCTAACAATATCATTATTATCATCTTTTGTCTTTTTTGAAATCCCTGATTCAATTGTTTTCAATTGTAATGCTATTTCCTGTTCTTTTTTTTCCTCTTGATCAACTTCCATTGGTAGATCTAATACTAATTCATTTTCTTTACTTTTGTTTTCAGATTGATATGTCAATAAATTCTTGAACTTTTCATTTCTCTCTTTCAATTCATCTATTGTTCCTATATCAATGGAACTGTCACCATTTAAAAAGATAATTCTATCAGCAAGGTCAACTAGACTCAATTGATGTGTTGCCATGACCCTAGTTTTATCCTTCAATAAACCACAAATACATTTATCAACAATGTGTCTACCAACTTTAGCATCAACAGCACTCAAAACGTCATCCAAAAGGATGATATCACTATCAGCATAAACTGCTCTTGCTAAGTTAATTCTCGCCTTCTGACCACCAGATAATGTGATACCTCTTTCACCAACTTCTGTCATATCACCACCAGGGAATTGTTCAAAATCACTTAGCAAAGAACAAGCATCCACTATTTTATTATATTTCTTACGATCAAATGGTAAACCAAAAGTTATATTTTCACGAATAGTTGCATTTTGAACCCATGGATATCCACATAATAATAGTTTCCCATCAACTAACACATCACCATGTGTTCTTTTCATTAATCCAGCCATTGCATTCAAAAGTGACGATTTACCTGATCCAATACCACCTGTAATAACAACAAGTTCCCCTTTCTTTATTTCAAGGTTGATATTATGTAAACCTGCAAATTCTGTTTTCTTGACCTCATGATCACTATCAAATGATTTTGTAGTTGATGCATATTTCTCAAAACTTTCATCCTCAGTCGACCTTAGATCCTTATTCAAGCTAGATTTATTTCCATCATACTTTTTCTCTGCTTTATGATTATCTTCTCCATCATCATCATCACCTTCCTCTTCTTCTTTATCATCATCATCAAATGTTTCCCATTCAAAATCACCGTCGTCAATTTTTAAGGCCAATGTATCACTCTTGAATTCATGTGTATTAAATTCATCTTCGTTAATATCTCTTGCGGAAAGAAAGCCACACATTTTTTTACAACTGAAAACAAGATCAGTTGTCATTGTCAACGCCATAGGAAAGAGCATAAACTCAATAGCTAACACTTGAAATAAACTTAATGAAGAGAAAATTTCTGCTGCTGATCGTCCACTTGTAATATCAAATGCGGTACAGAATGTGGCCATTGAAGCTAATATTGGCATTGCGACTGCCAAAGAGATCAAAACATTTCTTACAGATTGTAGTGCTAAAACGTATTTCATTTCAGTATATCTTGCCTTTTGGATTCTTTCACTATATGACTTTTCCCAACTATAGAATTTAATCATTTTGAAATTTTTTAGTAACTCCTTTATTAAATCAACTCTTTGATCTGTATATTTAGATATAATTTTTCTGAGAGACAATAATTTTCTAACACAAATTCCCAGAATCACTAAAACTAAAAGGAAAATAGCAATACCAACCAAAGCAGCTGGCCCAATATTCCAAATCAACAAACCAATACATATACCTATTGGAATTATAGTAGTGAATAGAAATGGGAAAAAACCAATGGCCATATCTATACGATTAATATCTGTTGATATCATACTTTGAACTCTACTTGCAGCAAAATCGTGATTACCCTTTGCATCAATTGATAATGATTTATCAAGTAACAACCTAGTTAGAATAGCTCTTGCATTTGCACCAGAAATCATGAAATGATGAAAAGCATGATTGAAATTAATAGATGAAAAGAAAATAAGTAAACAAACACCAATACAATAACCTACACCTTTTCCTGCGTTATTCTCAATACCGAAAGATTTATTTTGAACATAAGTGATTAATTTCTTCTCTAGTATAGGATTGACAGAATTGGCAACATCTGATAAGATTTTGTGAATAATACCGATAGTGTATTTCACTTTCATTGTTTTGAATAGACATAGAGGTAAAACATAAGTGGGTATAACAAAACCTTCCAATAATTTATTATTGTTATGATCTCTACTAATATCAGCTATACTGTTCAAGTTGATGGAGTTAGGATCGATACCCTTTTTAGTTAAAAATTTCTTAATACATTTGAGCACTTCAATTTCATAATAATTTTTGAATTTATTGTATAAATGGTCAAGAGTTTGATCTTCGTTTAGAGAAAACAAATCATTTTCTGTTAAAGTTCTCTTATACCCAACATTTAAGACAGGATTCAACCACCAAAACATCATTCGAGATATTAAATTTGCTTTTGATTCAGGATAAGGTTTTCTTTCTTCGGGTGATGGAATTGGTGGGATCTTTTTCGAGAAGACCCACGATAAAAGTCGTTTTTGTGGTTGCAATTGATTATCTTGTTGATATTCAATATCATCCTCTGATTTAGCATAATCCATTTTTTGAATGAACTTAAAAACAATTCTTCTTTCACTTATATTCTATGAATTACACTATAGTATAGTATAGTTGATTCTTTTGTATAGAAATCGAGATGAAGATGTTTATATACGCAAAGAAAGAAAAGTCCAAAACAAAGATCAAAGGTGGCTTACAAATATAAAATACGGTACTGATTCAATAAAATAGAAAAAAAATTAAAAAATAAAAAAAAACTTCGGGAATAAATTTCAGTTGCAAATGTTGATGGCGGAAATAAATCGAAAAGCGGAAGTAATAAAAAAAAACAGGAGAAAAAAAGAGAAAATTACGACATTGATCTAATTCTGATGAAATATTTCATGTAACATCAACAATGTATGTATAAGTGAAGTTGTATACTGATAATAAAATGACAGCAGATTATTATATAGACTCAAGGGAGTGAAGGAATTCATGGTTTTATATAGCAAATATATAACTTTTCAGAATACAGATGGGAGAAACACGTCCCCTCTATGAATCTGTAAATATGATATTTTTGTTCATGACTAGTAGGGACTGGTATTCATGTTAATGAAAAATGTATTGATGGGACTGGAATGCTGTATATATATATAAACTGTACAAATACTCAACATTTATCACCAACATAAATCACAATGTATATGTCCAGATGTGATTATACTCTGAAATTTGTTTCCTTATAGAACTAGCATTTTCCTATTGTTCTTTAAATTACAAAGATGTTACATCAAAAAGACAAACATCGCATTGATGCCAAGAATATAGATGATTCGTCACACATGTCGCATAATCTGTCATCTGGTAACAATGCTGATACCTCAGCTCCTCGTAACCAATCTTATCTTTCCAATATTGTTGATGAGACTAAGCATTTGTTGAATTTCAATAATAATGATGGTGGTGAACATCACAAAGACGTTACTCAGAAGGACAAATACAGATACCCAGAAGATGGTTATTCATCTTCTAATTTGCAAGCTTCCGCTGATGCAAGTGGTGATACAAAACAAGCTAATTATAGTTATAAATCGATGGTTAACCCTGTCATTAACGATAATGATGTTGAAGAAAGTGAAAAGAGAATTCGTAACATTGCACATGAACAGAAACAACAGGTTTCTAAAGATCCTAGACCATCGCAAAAGGAACAATCTGGTTCTAGTGGTAATTTCTTGAGAAAACTAAGTATTGGTAGCAAAAATAATAAGAATAATAACACATCATCTACAGATGCATATAAGAATAATCAACAACAATATAATATGAACAATGCAGATGAATACGGTTATGAAGATTTGGGTTCCAATGATAGGAATGTCAATATCAAGCAACGTTCAGGTAATCAGCAATTGAAGAACTCTGATTATAGTAGTGGCAAATATTATTCAGGTGACACTGCCGTTGATGTTGATGACAATGTAAGGGCTGATAATTATAACTCAAACAATAACTTTGGTACACTCAATAATGAAGATGAAATGTTGGAGAGAAATCATGGGAAGAACTATTCTGATAAGCAAAACTTGAAAAAGAATCGTTATTTGTCCAATGATCCTACCTCAAGTAATAATGTCTATACAAATAATACTGAGTCAAGTAACTCCAATACCGGTAATAATGATGCAAGCAATGAAAATTCTGGTATCTTAGCTAGTATCACAAACTATCTTGGTATGGGTGGTAATTCTGATGACATCAAAAATGATGAACTTTATGATGACACTAGTTCTGATTCAAATCAGAAACATTCTAAACCTACTAGTTCAAACAATCAAACTGATTCAATGAAAGTTCACAATGAACAACCACATTCCAATCAGAAGAATATCTCTACTCAAATGCCTGGTGCTTTTTATACAACCGATGATTCTGCTAATATGGGCGAGCCACATTTACATGACAAATCCAAGATGAGAAGTTTGCAAACTAATGACGATACTAATTCTGCTATGAAACATACTAACAGCATGGATCAAACTGGTGTAAAATCGGGCATATTAGGATCGGGTAGTACTGGTGTCAATATGCAAAAATCAAATCATAGTGGTGGTCAAAATAAATCTGAATCTGCATATATTGGTAATTCCAACATCAGAAGAACTGATTTTGAACATGATGATTATAAAGCTTCTTTATTAGCTCCATCTGGTGCTGACTCCACTGAAAATTTCAAAAATGCACAATACCACAAAGAAAAGAGTAGATTGCAACAATTGAATAATAATCAAAATAACCAGATGAGGAACTATCCAAATGATGGTGTTTTAATGTCTGCACCTGTTGTAGCAGGTGGATCAAATCAATATAACGATCAACATAATGTTACTCAATCTCAACCTACCCAAAGATATGAAACCAATAAGCCACGCTCTCATGATTTAGCATCTAATATGATGACAGAGTCTCAACCTTATCGATTGGTACAAAATCCCAAAGATGTTCAGCATTTGAAGTCTGAAAATCCAGAAAACATGAAGATTAAAAATAAAGCAGGTGAAGCTAGCTTGAGAAACCAAATCAATGACGATGCTCCTCAATTTGCAAAAGTTGATATGAATCACTCTAATATGGCTAGTTCTGACAATGGTATAATTTATGATATGCCAAACACCAATAAAGAAAAATCCAAAATGATGAGTGATGATTACCAAGGTATGAAATCAATGAGGCATGGTAAGATAGAAAGCAATATCTCAACTAAAGACTCTGGTAGTAATTTCAATAACAAAATGAAAACTACGAATGATGGTTACTATGCAGGAACTAAGACTAACTCTCTTCCAACCGGTCAGTACAATTCAACAAATCCTGTAGCTACCGGTGGTTTGATCAACACTGATACTCCTGTCGGTGAGGCAAACATTTCTACTATGGGTTACAAGAACGATGGAGTTACTTCAAGTAATGATGGTTCAGGAGCATATAAAGGTGCAACCGTAGAAAAGAAATTCAGAAGGGATTCAAATGGAGAAGTTTTGAAATCAACTGGAACAACTAAAACTGGTGACTTGAGTGAAATCAGAAATGCTCAAACCATGAATTCGAATTATAACCATAACGATAGTATGGATAAAAACTCAGAAAAACATGAGAGTGGATTTGGAAAGATTAAAAACTTGTTTACGGGTAAAGATAATAAGAAATCCAAAAATTCCGTTGAAAAGAAAAGTGTTGGTGAACATGGTACTGTGTATGGTAACGGCAATAATAATGCAGAGATGGCATATAATGGATCAAAAACCTACAGTGAACCTGGTAATGTTACATCAAGAAATGAAAACTATACAACAATGCCAACATCCACAGTTCAAGACACTACGATCAACACACATCATAATAATATGGAAAATCAACCTAGAACGCACTCAAAGTCAGCAAATCATACGTTTTATGAGACCAACGATAATATGAATGCTAACTATGACAATGTTCACGGAAATCGTCAACGTAAAAAGAGTTTGATTGATAATATCAAGGAAGCATTTTAGTTTAAGATAATATCATGATTTTATGTAAAGTTCTTTGTCTAACGTCCCTTGTTTTTCCTTTGCTTTTTCGTCTTTAATTTGTGTTTCTCTTTTTTTTTGTTCTTTTATCTAATGAATTTTATGATTAATGATAATGTTACGTAATTTCAAAGCAACTCTCAAATTTCATGAGGGCGAGAAGAATTTAAAAAATAAATTATTTCTTGGATGACTGGAGCAACGATGGTTAATGACCAAAGAACCTAGGAAGAGAAAACTAAGGGGAATTGAATTGAATAGATAACATAATGTCGTTTTTGCAATCATTTCAAGAACAATTTCAACAAACCACACAACAACTTACTAATTCTCTAAACAATCTGAATCTACAAGATACAGCAGCTCAAATTAGTAGCAGTGTTCAACAAAATATTTCGAGTTTAGAGAAAGAAGTTAGTAATTTGAAGCCAATAATTGCACGTACTACACGTTCGTTACAAGAGAAATTTGGATCAATTGATGATATCTCCGAATTACCAAAAGAATATAAAGATTTAGAAAGACAAGTTGACAATATTCGTCAATTTTATCAAAATATACTTGCAATTACTAAACAATATGAATTCGAAGCATATGATAATCCATCCAATTTGAAGGAAAATCTCAATGATTATACAACGTTTTTGAATGAGAAGATCTCAAGTTTATCACAAGCTACTACAACTCAGGAAGCTGAAAGAATCCTATTATCCGGTCGTAAAGATAAAACACCAAAGACTTTTGCGCATCAATTTAGTAAAAGCATGAGCATAACAAGAGATAATATCTTAGCTAATAAAGAAGTGGCAACAATGTCATCAATTTTGTCCAAAACTTCTGATAAGAAGGAAGAAGCAGAATCTACTGTTGAGGCAGATGATGTTGAAATTAAAGAAACTCCTTTAACTAAAGCATTATTGAAAATCAGTGAAACTGAATTGAAAATTGGCAATGAAAGGTTAGAACAAGATAAATTGATTATTGTTGAATTCAACAATAAGGTAAACAATCTATTGAAACAAGATTTTGTTCACTGCTCAAAATTAAGAAATCATGTTGAAACCGCAAGATTGAATTTCGATACTGTCAGAGCTGAAATCAAAACATTGCAAAATGGTAATTCAGATGCAGAAATTCCTGAAAGCTTAAGTAAAAAATTGGAAGATTGTGAAGATGAGTTAGTTAATGCAACAGAAATTGCTGTTGAAGCAATGAAGGAATTAATCAAACCATTGGAATCTCTAAATCTACTAAAATTATTATTCAAGGTCCAATTAAATTATCACAAGTCAGTAGTTAGTGAATTGTCTTCATTAGTTGATGATTTAGAGAATATCCCATTAGATGATGAAGAATAAATTCAACTCAATTTTCTTCATTTTTTTTTTTTTCTATAACTTTATAATTTTTCTTTTTGGTTCCTTTCATTTTCCGTAATCGTTTAAGTTTAAAGTAATGAATATATCAAAACATCCAGTACATTAATTATTACAAATATTATATTAGATTCTAATAAAAATTAATTAAACTGTGGAAACTAAAATACACTATAAGTTTAGTTGCTATCTTAGAATTTACCTAATGTAAATTACTACAAGCACCAAAGGATTTATTAATATTTAATATGATTGATAATCTATTGAAAAAGATTTCACCAAATGCTAAACCCAAACAGATGGCAAAGAAGTAAAGAATAACAAAACTCATCGAAGCAAGCATGATTGCATATCCAAACATTGCGATAGTGAAAGCTAACACTAATCTAATAGCATCATGGAAGAGATCACGTAAACCAATATTGAAAAGCTTCTTCACAACTTGGGTAAAGGTTAAATTTGGTCTTTTAAGTGGATCAAAAGCTTCTTCCTTTTTAGAAGCATCTTCTGGATCACATCCACATTCTTCTTCAATAATAACTGAATTTGTATAGTTTTGGAATACAACTTGTTCAAGATAAGAACTTAAAAAGAGTAAACCTCTGAAAAAGAAACATGAAAAGAATAAAGCACAGAAAATACCAAATGCAGCACCACTTGAATGTGCATCTAAAGTTTTGAAGAAAACAGGTGCATCTTTCCATCTAGTTGTCATCCACATTGACATTTTCATTTCACCCATACCTGAAGTACTATTCATTCCTGACATTCCTGACATACCACCCATACCTGACATACCGCCCATACCTGGCATTGAACTCATAGTTGGTGAACTACTCATACCTGACATACCTGACATACCTGCCATACCTGCCATACCTGACATAGTTGGTGTACCACTCATACCTGCCATACCTGACATGCCTGCCATATCGCCCATACCTGACATTGTTGAGGTAGTCATTGCAGACATACCTGCCATATCACCCATACCTGACATTGTTGATGTAGCCATCGCAGACATTCCTGACATATCGCCCATACCTGACATTGTTGATGTAGCCATCGCAGACATACCTGGCATATCACCCATTCCTGACATTCCTGCCATATCACCCATACCTGACATAGTTGACATATCCATTTTGTTTAGTTGAAAAATAATACACTAATTATTATATTAATTATGATAATAATAATAACAACAAACTCCACATAACTCTAGTATTCTCTCTAGTAATAACAACTGAAATAGCCATAGCAGGTAGCTTCTTTATAAGAGAAAAGTTTAACTCAATGAATTCAGTTCTGAAATTTGCTCACTTTCCTAATTCGGTGCAAATTCACTCATCAACAAACGTCAGAATTTGGATATTTTTCTCAAAAAAAATTTTTTGTTCACAACACGGTAATATCTCCATTGTCCAGGTGTTGCGCCACGTCTCTCCACTGCGCCACAAAAACGGTTCCCGGCGTTAATGTCTCGTTGGAAATGATTATCGGTCTTAATGGGGTAGTTATAACAGGGAATGATGTGTCTGGAGATACTACCATTTCTTCATCTTCTCCAAGGTTACCACTAAGAGCAAATGATGAAGCATTGTTGGATTGGTTTGTTCTTGCCATCTTTTTCAGAAATTGCTCTTCAAATAATTCGTGTTGCATGGAGAGATGTCCTTCCATATATGTAATCTCGTCATTATTTAGTTTATCTCGTTCTTCCCTATGTTCTTGTATGAATAGAGCATATTTATCTATCTTACGCAATCTCAATCTGACATATGATCTAATCATAAATTGTACACGTTCAAGTTCGCTTTCAATCAACACTAATATCAGCTTAATATCCTTTTCCTGTGTTTGTAATTCTACACTATTCATTTCGATAAACTCAAGCTGTTTCCTTATTCTCTCAAACATTCTTTTCATCAAATCTTCTTCATATGGTAATAAATCGGGAATCATCTTTTCGTTGATCCATGCCTGTTTTAGTGTATCTAAATCATGTCTCTTTTGATCTTCAAGATATTCATTATTGATCTTTTCAATATTCTTGCTTTTCTTTAGTCGATTATGAAAGTCAGTTTCAAACTCATTTATAATATCAATTGTAGCTTTATCTTCACCTGATTGATCTTTACTGGTTGATCTGTTGTTAGTGTTCATATTGATGTACTATGAGACCAAAAAAAAAACAAAAAAAAGGTGTCTTATAAATTACATTTTACAATGTAATAGCTGTGTGACAACGTGTGGTAAAATTACGACGCGGCCCTATTTTTTTTCCTCAGTTTTAAGAATAATCAACTTCAACATCTATTCCAATGTAAACAAAGTTTACGAAAAGAAATTGTGAGTAAGTGTGACAAAGTCTGTAAACAATACATGTATGACATCAGATTTCAATAATGATGACCTCACAAAGATATTAAGAAAAGATCTAGAGAGGCAAATTAGAGAGGAATTGGAAAATAAATATAAGAAATCATATGAAAATACAATCAAAGATATCAAATCAGAATTATTGAAAGCTCATGAAGCTTCTTCAAAATATACAACAAAACCAGAGCCATTGCAAAATAAAAATGATGATACTACTCTAGTTTATCCGAAAACACCAATAAAAGCCATTTCATTCTCGCCCAACTTCAAAGCACACACTAATCTTGAATCTCAAACAAACGAACAATCAATCGATGAAACTCCTAATGTTTTGTTGACGTTACATGATGATATGATCTGTATCTGGAATTATCATCAGGAGAATTTTCAGCTCAAATACCAAATCAATTTACATTCACGAGTAAATATGGCTATATTTGATTCAGAATCATCTGACAAGATATATACAGCTTCAGAAAATGGTTATATATATCAATATACGTTGTCTACATACTCTAAGATACGATCACAAATTCAACTTGATCCAATAATACTGATATATCAATTATCACTACATTCAATTATTGCACTAACTATAAATGGTAACTATATAATATTAGCTGAAAATTTAATTGATATTCTAAGTCCAGTGACAAATGTTTTCTCATCATACGATTTTAAGAAGGATTATGAACCTAAAAAATCTAAATCAATCATGATAACAACAAGTTTAATGATTAATGCAAATAATATAGTAGTTGCATTGATTACAGGTGAAGTTATTCTAATAGAGTTGGGTGTCAAATGTATTTCTTTATTATATAAATCCAAATCGGATGCACTCCCTGCTGTATCATTATCATACAATCTGGGGAAGGTTTTAATATTAGGCTTGGATCATTCGATAAATATAATCAATATTTCAACAAAAACTAAAATGATAGATACCTTATTTATTTCAGATTTATCCTTTTCCATTGACTGGATAAATTCCAATTCAATTATCACTTGTTCGATACAAAATAAAATAACTATCTGGAATATAATCAACAACAAACTGAAAAAAGAGAAAACTATTGATATCAATGAAACCGTTATTCATGAAAACGATAGTAAAGAGGTACTGAATTATCCATCCAATATGAAACCAACAATTTCCTTAATGAAAATGGCAGATGAATCATTGATATTAATTGGTGATTTGAATGGTCAGTTATATTGTACCCATATAAACTAAAGTAAGTTAATATACATTTTCTTTTTTTATAAATAAGCTTTTACAAATTGTTCCTTAATCTTACAGGAAATTTTCAAATAACCCATTGGTTGATTCAATGACAATATCTCCAAATAGTCTATCCTGTTTTAGATTAACAGCTTTTGCTGTACCCAAAACAAGTAGCTCGAAGAATGTTCTTGTAACGTTACTTTTACCGTTATCAGAAAGTTTACATGTTTCAGTAAGTTCACCGAATGTTAGCTTCTTGTTATGATCATCATCAAATATTGTTCGAAGTTCTTGAGCAACTTCAATTGTAGTTTTATTTTGAGCTTTTAAATTTTCATAATTTACATCAAAATCATTTGCTGGCTCTCTTTCAAGCTCATCTTGGTCCAGAATATTGTTTGCTGGATTCATATCAATATTATTCTCCTTCGTATAACTATCTCCGTTGTTTTCAAGAATATCTTCAACGGTGTTTTCTACATTAACACCTCCATCGTCAGGAAGCTCAAAATCGATGTTCATTTCAGGTACTGAATCATCGAAGTTTGTAATTGACTCACCTTCTTGTACATCATTGTCATTGATTTCATTCGATTCAGAAGTTTTATTGTGGTTATCTTCTTGATTTGATAAAAGATCAAAATCTTCCTCTGGTTGATTATTCAATAGACGTCTTCTCTTAATTGATTGCCATGTTGATCCTGCCAATTTCAAAAAATCAGGTTCAAGTGAATTCATAACTGCTTTAAACATAAAGTTTTCATGTTTTACTAAAATTTCAGTGTTACTACCACGTAAAGAAGCAGGGTATTCGGTTTGTCTTTTCTTCAAATCAGTGGATGAGAATTCATTCTTTTGATCAATAACTAATAATCTTCGTTGAGTTCTTATAACATCTGTATTCCGTATATTGTAACTTTTACTATTTTTTGCTCTACTCTTCCTATTTCTCATCTTTGAATTGTGATCAGTACTCTTGTCAACATCACTTTCTTCTGAATCATTATTGTTTTCTACATCGTTATCTTCAGTAATTGTATTATTAGCTGTTCCTGTTGCATCAATATTTGTTTCATCTATTGTGAATTCTAAATCCATGTTATCGACGGCAGATAATTTATAATCACTGATTCCAGCAATTTGATTATCCATATTTATATCTAAATCAATATCAGCATTATTCATATTATCATTTTGTTTCAAACCTAAATCCAATGGTAAATCAAAATCTGGTGCTCCATCTAAATCATCAGCTTCTGGAACAGCTCTTCTAGGTAATGCATCAATAGATTGATTGGCAAAATCGTTTGTATCATTATAATCTGGTATGTTGTCTTCTGTAACACTATGGTTTATCGTTGTCTCATTATAATTATTATTTCTACCGATACTTATATCACCATTGAGATAATCATCTTCAGTGGCAGTATCAGAGTTTGTCCAATTTTGAGAGTTCCTACTTGACGCACCTCCAAATATATTATTAAGATTGAAATTATCATTATCATAGAGAATATTAGTTTCAGTGACTGTGTCCTTCAATGTAATATTCTCCAACGATGATAATACCGTCTCTTCAATAGGTAAAGTAATCGACTTTGAAATTGTGAAAGCAGATCTAAGTTGAATCAACGCTAAAGAAACTTCTTCATACAGATAACGTGTTTTTCTTGAATAAATTTTAACAACACCATATAGTAATTGACTTGAAATTCTTAATGGCATTGAATCTTTTTCTGTTCTTTCAACTTTGATATTATTATCATGTTCATTTTCTGTTTGATTATTATCTAAAGTTTGTGTCTCAAATTGTAACTGAGACTCAGAATCTCCCTTCTTCAATGATGCATTATTGAATATATTAGAAGCTTCAATTGCACGTGTAGAATTAACAATTGATGTTTTCAAATACTGTTGTTTACTCAATTTTTTCTCCAAACTTGCAGCCAGCCAAACAGTGGCTAATGGATTATCTCCATAAAGCAAAGATAATTCTGCTGTTGACATCACAGTTAGGACTTGATGAAGACAGAAACTTGGTCAGTAAGCAATAGCAAGAAAAAAAATAGATACATTCATTTAGTTCTTGTTTATCAAATTGGTGACGCGTTAATTTTTGAAATAGTGTCGCATTTTTCACGGATAGCAACTGAATTTGTGTTACTGAGAAGAATCTGCTGAAACGGTTTGAAACTTTTTACGTTATACTTATACCTTCTATGAAGAAATTAAATATCAGCCTAGTGCTCCTCTCCTAAGAAAATAGATACATAATGGTATATATTCAGTTTTGTGGGCTACATTCACATTATACACAAATATCAAATCTTCATTGTGTATCGAGTTAGTGACTACTGTGTATTAAGTACGAAATAATAGTAAGGAATATATAGAAAACCGATTTGAGATCAAGACGAACACTAAATTTGTTTTCGGATTAATCTTTTGTTAATTCATTTGTTCAAATTGATCTCCACAAGTGTTCATTCTTGGTAGTATAAATTCATGAACCACATTTGCAATTGTGTTGTTCTGATTGAAGAAAGCATGGAAATTGATGGGTCCAAGATTCCTATCGAGTATATGTAAACTCAATGTAACAAAAGCTAGATGATTTATCCGCCAGAATTAGTGGTAATGATAGATCAAAAGTATTGAATAGTTTAGGAAACTGTCATCAAGGGAATGAAATGGTACCAAAGTAATTGAAACATAACTATGATGATGACTCACTAACAGTTTCTCATTTACAAGATTTGTTGTATACTTCAATAAAGTACTCTTTTAAGATAAAACTCAAAGAGATTAATCTTTCACTATCTATCGGCAAACAGCACTACTGAATCTCATAAATACAGGTTATGTCTGAACACTCTCATATCCAAGGGGATACAGAAGCTGTTGGCTAAGCCTCGTTGCTATTCAGATTGTTACTTCTTATTATAAGATATATATAACCTAATATACAAAGGACCAAAATAGATGGTCTGACCATTCAATCACAACTACTGAAATAATTGAGGTGTTTATAGCCTTCATCAATCGTATGGGATAAAACATTCATCTGAGCACAAATTCAAACACAAAATTCACCTCGCATCATGTATGGAAAAATCTGTGAAATATATAAGTACATACATTTAAGAAAAGACTGCATTATGTAGTGACGATTTAATTGAATAATACAATTGTATCCTAGACAACATGAATTATGATTTCATAATAAAAGTGCAGATTCTACTATTCAATGAGGTTACTATACAACTAACAACTCCTTGGCTACACGCTGTCATAATTATGTGCATTCATCACTGTATAATGAAATTGGTTTAAATGATGATTCGAAGGAAACTAATATTGTACAAAAGTATGTCAATTTAGTAATCCATATGAAAGATACTCCTAAATTGATACACATCAAATAACAAAATATTAATATAGTTTCGGACGAGAAACAATAACAAAAGAAAATATAAAATTATAGACGAATCTAAAATATTTCCGAAGAAATAAATGAATATTACAATGATCGGATGGCATTATAGAAGCAACAACTGGAAGAACAGAAATTTAATCTTTAATTGTTCAGACCATTCAATCACCAAAAACTTGATGCTAGCTTAGACGAAACATCAAAAAGGTCTGGACCTTATAATACAACTATGCTATACAAGAATAGTTATAGATTCTATAATTTGCAAAGCCTCGAAATGTAGAGTGATAATTACTTCAAATTCAAACCAAAATGAACAATCAGAATCTATATACTGAAGCTCTCAAACCATTATACAGGTAAGAGCTACTATAAGAACAACTTCTCTCACAAAAGTTAAATCAACTCTCCTCACCAAATTATTTCAAGTTTATGATCTCCAAAAAATGGATAATGTAACAGTGTCGGTTTATAACGTTGGAAGTTATTGGAAACTTTATGTTTTTCTAACTACCTTATACACCAATTAGATGTTATCTATGAAGTAATGTATCAAACACTATAATATATTTAATCCAACAACAAATAGCAAGAAGAGCAGATATCAAAAATTATGCAATTTTATTGATTGTTTGACTGATTCGTGAATTTGGTTACAATAATGATTCAAGTTGTTATTCCAAGGCAATAACATTCCTTGAATGCATGAAACTGATTACTTTCATAAAGAGGAAATTATCATATTTTAGTATACAGATTGCTCCCTCTCTCTTTTGGTCTCATTATAATTCAGTAAATCCTTTTCCCATATTAATAAAGCTCTAAAATTCATCAAAGAGAGTTTATATGCAGAAGAGAGAGAGACCTGGTATTTATTGCCCATTATTTATATATTGTTTTTGTTGTTTTTCAAATATGTTGTATCAATTTACTTACATACATCAGTTATTATATTCTATCTTACTTTCCAAGTGTTGGAACTATATATGAGGTCAGAGACTCTCTTACAAGATTGGTGGATATTGATCTTTTGTTTCGATCATTACAATGCCTGATTGTTCATCAATTTTAATACATTTTGTTGTAATCTAGTTACTCGATTTATAGTATCCATAATTTAACAGTACGAACGTTACCTACAAAAACTATACAATTCTAAACAAAACATTATAACAGTATCTAACCGAAGTAATATGTAGATATTTATTCTAAATACTACCTTTCAATATTAATTATATTTTTTATTTCTTATTGGTCAATTATAACAATAATCTTTTGAGTTAAATCAGTTCTATTGTTTGTTATTCAAATCTATTGTTCAAGAATAGCACCATTACAGATAGCTTTTTGAGTTATCTGTATTTTATTAATGTCAACATTTTCATATCATTTTGTATACCTTATGTAAATAGTATAGCAATTTCAAAAGATGAATTCAGACAATGATAGAAATACCATATGCAGGAGGTTATACTTTTACAGAAATCAAGTGAATGATTTGAATATTCGACATTCCGCAAAAAACCTTTTAAATATAAATAAGAAGAAAATTTTATTTTCAACAAGTGCTCTTATGGCCAAGTTGGTAAGGCGCTACACTAGTAATGTAGCGATCCTCAGTTCGACTCTGAGTGAGAGCATTTATTTTTTTATAAACAATTTTTTTCAAATTGAAAAACGCGTAATTCAAATTTTTTTTTTCTCGATTTTTTTCTTTCTCTCCATTTGAATTCTAGAACAAATGGCTTTTTATTGTAATAGATAAGATTATATCAATTCACAATAATAATAATAATAATAATAATAATAACTTTAACTACAAAAATAAAGTGGAATATATAAGGTCGACTATCATATCAGGCATCAAAAGAAAAATGACAGTTGAGTTTAATGAGTTTTTCTTATTTGAAAGGGATGTAGTTGAATCAAGTACAGTTTCATCTACTGGACATACAACTTCAACGTTGAAAAGAATGAATTTAGAACAATCATCAGTTGCCAATTTACTGGATTCTCATGGGTGTGTTATTTGTTCGGGTATTCCAGCATGCCCGCCATGTAATAATGATGAACAATGTACAATGACTACTCAATCATGTTCTGAATGTCCTAAAACATATTGTGCACGTATTTCTGAAGTTTATAATGTTACAAATTCCAAGTCATCGTTAACGAGTGCACAAATCGGTGGTATAGCAGGTGGTTTAAGTGGATTTGTTTTCATTTTGATTATGATTGGTCTTTTTCTTCTTTATCGAAGAGTGAAACGTAATTCACCAAATAACTATGAATTTGAATTAGATGATGAAATGAAAGAACTAACACAATTTGATCGTAATAATGATGATAGTATAGATTCTTCTGATAGTGGTATGATTAATGAGAATAAGAAAGTTGATAATCGGGATGGAAATGATGAATTCAAAAGATATTCCCAAAATAGTTTATCTACAATGACAAATTCTGTCCTTACGAAGGCATCAAATGTATTGAATATCGTTTATGTTCCTGGTGTTACAAGTAGCAGACCAACAAAACCACCTAGTATAAGTAACAATAGAAGAAATACAAGGAAACCAACTACTTCAATCTATAGTAAAGGTATGAGTGTTTATTCGAAGGAGACCTATTTTAGTGATTTGGAGAATGCATCGTTTCATGGAGGTAATGTTGCAATGAAAGGTGCTAATCCAACTTTAGTTGATATTAGACAAGATGACTATAATTTTGATGATACAGATGATGGTGGAATTATCTTAGAAGATGATGAAGAAGATAATGATTCAGTCGATGAAAACGAGTATAACAATATTCTACTCAATACTAAATCACAGATTTTAAGGATCAATGAAAGGCATGATGATATATTTGAAGAGGAGGAGGAGGAGGAAGAAGAAGAAGAAGAAGAAGAAGAAGAAGAGGAGTTGAGTGGAAATAAAGGAAAGAAAGAAAACAAGAATACTGAAGATTTTGATATAGGCAAAACTATGGATCCATTTAGTGATTACAATAAAATTGAAAATAAACCACATAACAACAATAAAGAAACTTCATTTATTATAGGATTACAGGATAAATCTGCACAACGAACAGTACCAAATAGATATGCAGCACTAATTGAGAAGAAAGAACAGGCTAACCAATCTTTCAATAATAAGATACAGAAGGAACCAGTATCACAATCCAATATACCCTTAAAATATAGCATATCACCATTTGGTGAAAGTGATTCATATAGTGAAAGTTCATCTGATTCAGATGAAGAAAATATCGAATATCTACTTCAAAACAGTGATATTAATACTGGGAATACGAAAACTACAGGAAGCAACATCACATATTCAGATGGACGTAGCAATAGCCATAATAATCATGGAAGTAATACCAGTAACTACCATCAAAACAACTGAAATTGTCTGTTCTTTGAACCCCCTTCCTTACATACATTTAAGTAGCTAACTAATATAAAGCGTATTAATATTAGTTTATCAAGTCGCGGGATATTCGGAAAAGTACGCCATTTTCTTTTTCCAATTTTTTCATTTTTTTCTTTTTCTATTGCTCTTCTGTTTTGTTTTCCAATTGTTTGTTTGTTTTTGTTGGAGAGAAACATGATGGCGGATGATATTTTGGAGATTTTCTTCTGTTCTTTTTACTAACTAACTTTTCTTTGTTCTTCTGTTTCTGTTGTATCCATCAATCCACTGTCAAGTCACCATCTCAGTGTGTTAAGGGTAGCTTAATTGTTCAAATCCACCCGTCTGCGCTTTCTTATAAGAATTTGTATTATAGAGCACGTTTGCATTGCATCAGAAATATAATAATCTCCAGTTGAATAATTTGAATATTAGCTTCAAATTTTTTGAAACTTTGTTATTATCATTATTAATCACCAAATACTATATCCATAAAATCATACATATTGTATCTTTAACACTAGAGACAAATACTCTTCAAATCGAATCAATTTAAGTCTTTTTCATTTCACTTTGTTTTATTTATATTATTTACTATCATATTATTTTGGTTTATTTCATTTCACTTTATCTTAAATTATTCACCACCCACTACAACTTTTCTATTATTCAATTGAACATTATAAACATAACTATTACTAATTACAAACTATCCATCTTATTATATACATAATGTCAGAGAAAAAAAGATCATTGAATTCTAATGAATATATAAACTTACAGGATAATAATTTACCAAGTTCCAATGATATGAACTTCAATACCGTTTCTAATAATTCAAACGTACTGCCACCAGTCTATGAAGATTCTGCTGATGATGTCAACTATATTATTAGACATTTGAGCTCACCTTCTGATAATCAACCAACTTATGTCTCTAAACAATACAACAATGATTCCATCATTGGTAATGAAATTCAAGCTTATGCTAAAATTGCTGGTTGTAACTGGACGTATTATGTTAAAAGTTTATCTGTCACTATAGGTAGAAATACTGAAGTACATTCAAATAAAAATGCCGAAGTTATTGATATAGATCTTGGTCCATCAAAAGTTGTATCTAGGAAACATGCATCAATTGAATATGATTTGAATGGTAGAAAATGGCAATTATTTATTCGTGGAAGAAACGGTCTAAAGGTTAATGGTGTTAGATTGAATTTACCTTCAACTACACCTTATGATTTATCATCTGGTAATATAATTGATATAGGTGGTACTCAAATGATGTTTATTTTACCTGATGCCCCACCTGTAATTCCAGCTCAATTTCGTCATATTCTAAATAAGAGAAAATCTAAATCAAACAACCATCATACCAATCAACTTTCCCCTATACATAATTCAGTAGATCTCAATATTAAATCAGATATGTTGAATAACCAAGTAAAAGCATTCCAATTACAAGAGGGAGTTTCACATCCTGATAGTTTATCATCAGAACAAGATTATTCAAAGGATGAAGCAAAAGATTTAAAACCACCTTACTCTTATGCAACAATGATTACACAGGCAATTTTATCAAATGAACAAGGTATTCTTTCATTATCTGAAATATATGATTGGATTTCAAATCATTTTGCTTATTATAGGTATACGAAACAAGGATGGCAAAACTCTATCAGACATAACTTATCACTTAATAAAGCTTTTGAAAAAGTCCCAAGAAGACCTAATGAACCAGGAAAAGGTATGAAATGGCAAATTAGTGAATCCTATAGGAAAGAATTTCTTGAAAAATGGAAAGATGGAAGTTTGAATAAAATCAGAAGAGGTACTAGTGTTTCAAGACAACTACAATTACATTTAATAAAAAACAACGTACTGCCAGCTGGAAGAGAAAGAGATGCAAATGGATTGAATACAAATAATCTAGGTTTATTGATTAATGAATCAAACCTTATTAATTTATCCAATTCTAATATGAACTCCAACTCTAATTCCAATTCAAATTTTAATAGTAGTTCAAATAAAAAAAGAAATTCAAATACAAATATGAACTCAACATCATCTACATCACCAACGAAAATCAATAATGAAAAAAACGATTTGAATATAGTAAATTTACCAGCACCTACAATATTGAGTAACAATTTAACAACTTCAAACTATCAATTACCAAATTTATCAGTTAGTAAAAATATGTCAACAGATTTAAGCTTTATACAATTGAGAAATAATTCCACATCAAATTCTAATTTACCATCACCTGTTAAAGCTGCAAATATTCCCGAAATTAGCTATTTAAATACAGATCCTAAATTTTCTAGTGGATTAGTTAGTAGTATCAATAATACCAATAATTCTGATCAAATGTTAAATAATGATTCTGTTTTGAAAAACCTCTCTAATGATACCTCTAATGATAATACAAACAATAAAAATGGAGATGGAAATTCCAATGAAGATATTAATAATATCAATAATTTAAATAAAAGAAATGATTTATCAAACAAATCGAATATACCTAATACCGATATTAATAAACCAGTCGATGATGGATTGGTACGATCTAATTATTTAGCTCCAATTCATAAAGCCCAATTCACTAATCCATCAGATAATAACTTACCACTAATATCACCTAAAAAATTCTTCCCAAGAATGGAAATGTTAACTCCTGAAAGAAATATCCAAAGACCTGTTCTTGAGCCGAATTCCATACAATCGAATGGTTCTGTTAACTCATCTCCAGCTTTATGGAACTATGTTCAATTCTCAACACCTTTGGGTCCGAATAATGTTACTAACAATATTCAAAATACGGGAAACGATAATGACAAAGTTCCTAAACTAGAACTGGAAAGTCCATTGAAAAACCGGAAAAATCTAGGGAAAGTATGTGACTTTAAAGATGTCGATTTGGTGAAAGGGTTTAAACAATGAGTTTTTTTCATTTTCATTTCTTTCTAAATATTTATTGTATATAAATTTGATACTCCTTTATAAACGAAATATTTTTTTTTTGATTTCATTTTTAACATGCTTATCTTAGATCACAGATTTCATTTCGGTGATTAGTCAAGATTTGAAGTTATATATTTTGCTCCTTATTTAATGTAACAGAACTCTGAATTGAAATGCTACTCAAATCAGAAGGTTGCATAAAATTATTTTCTTTCTGGTAGGACAATCTCATAAATTTTGGGGGAGCAAGATTGTATTGTTTTGATTGATACACTAGAAATAGGAAATGATTATTCATCATAGAGAGAAAGATGATCATTTTACTAAAAGAACAATAGAATATTTTGATTATTATAAAAATATAATGAATTTGTCCAGAATTATTAAGATCAACATGGTGGAACAACATTAAATACGAGTACTTTAATACCTTCCCGAATTCCAAGGTTAAAGTGAAAAATATTGATTTTGGTACCCAGATTTAGTTTTTACGAATCCATATTTATACTAAAGCGAAAGAATGCAATTTTTATTTATGTCTACTAAAGAAAGACAAACAAACTTCAACAAATAATTATGCGAGTCATATATGTAATTGAACTTTTGCTATTGAAGAACTTGATTTAGCGAAAAGAAAGTGGCATCAATTGACTGCAGTAGAATAGAATTTACATCCTCTCATGTATTGAAAATTCCCAATAAGGAAGTTTAATAACAAAGAAATTATATTGAGGTCCTATAGATATTTCCAATTCATTGGTAAAAAATTGATTTTCGGCTGAAAAACAAAGAATTACCAATAATATGTGATGTAATTACTCATAGATGTTACTTGGAGACTGAACAATAATAATTGATATCTTATTGAAAAATTGTGTTCCTGTATCTGTAGAGTTCCCAGTTTTATATTGAAACTATCGTAAAAGATTCGATATATACTCATGTTCAAACTAAAAAAATGCAGTTAACATAAACTATAGATTCAATACCAACTAAATTTTTTAGTTCTATGCAGGATACATAGAGAAATTATGTACATTGATTCGTACAACTTTCCAGAAAAGACTTGCGCTTTAACTTTGTTATTGACTTAATAAGGTATGTTCGTCTAAATTGTATAGCTTTCATGATTTTTAGTGACTTTTAATTCGAAAGATTTGCTTTTCTTTAATTAAAAAGTTCAATAAGGAGGTTAATAAGTATATAATTTACTAAACGACCTCAAAGTAGTTATCCCCTTTACTTTTACTTTTACTTTTACTTTTTCTTTTTCTTTCTCATCAAGCAGCTGCTTTGCATAAATGTTTCAACCTGCTTCGAAACATTTTAACCTGATCAATCCATTATCAATGAATAACAATTCACTAAATCCAAATAACAATAATCCATTAAATCCAATCAACAATATTCCAATAAATTTTATTAAAAATAAATCCAGTTATCAGATTAATGGTCAAACACAAAATAATTTACTAAATTATGATCAATATAGAAATTATCCCGTTTATGCACCACAGCTTATATATGAAACTCCACACTGCTATGAAATGAATACTTATCAATCAATACCAACACAAATTTCTTTTTCTAGTATTCCTTACTATACTGAAATTCCTAATATGAAACCAATCAGAAAGAAAGCATTTAGTAGAAGAAGTAAAACTGGATGTTTGACTTGTAGAGCAAGACGTATTAAATGTGATGAAGTAAAACCAATGTGTACTCATTGTAAAAAATCTAAGAGAACATGTGCTTATGCTGATCCAAGTACTATAAAAACCAAAAGAGGTGCTACCAGAGGTTCCAAGAGGGAATCAACTTCAACCAATAGTACTCCAAACTCTCTAATCTCTGACTCTACTAAAGAATCAACAAGAGGAAAGCAATCTAATGATGAATCAATTAGTCCAGCTGATTCACAAAGCAAGTCAGATTCAGCTTCAAGTTGTGATATTAATGGCATTAAATCAAGAATTTCATCAAAAAGTAGTGATAGTAACTTATCAAGGTCTAGAAATATACCTTCAAGAAATGGGTTGTCAAACTTTCAACCTCAATCAAACCAATTCTTTTCAATAAACAACAATAACAACAACAACAACAACAACAACAACAGCAGCAGCAGCAGCAGCAATAATAACAATAACAATAACAATAATAATAATAATAATAATAATAATTATAACCAAAGTGTTTATTTTAACATGGACGAAAATGATTCAATCTTGCAATTCAATCAGCATTATTATAGTTCTCATCCTAAATATGGCTATTCGGATGGACAATCATTTTACAACTATGATAATGGAACTACCAAGAATTTCTACAAAATTTCTGCGAATAGAGGTAGTCCCTCCTATACTTTTAACACAGCAATTGATTATACAACTGTAGGAGAACAAATACCTAATTATTCAAAAGAAATGACATCTAAGATGCCATTTTTGAGCGATGCTAATTATTATTCAATAGGACATCAATATAATATGAATAACTCAGAATTATATCATCAGAATAAAACTCTATCGCCGACTATTTATCAGCATCCAGTTTTTGAATCTCTCCCTTATCAGTCACAAGGCTTAATGAATTTCAATAATAATCATGAATTTAATAGGAATGACAACTATGAGAAAACTGATGATGTTAATTACAAAAATAATAATACTTTTAATACTAATAATAATCATAGCAATAATATAACATTACATCAACACAGTTTCCCGCAATCACATACTCCATATACTTTGTTGAATGATAGGAAAAACATATCTACAGGCATGCCTAAACTTCATAAGTTTTTACACAGAAGATTCAGTGAAAATTATCAAACACCATTTGAAGGAGATGCTAACAAACATTCCTCTAATACTAATCATTAATCTATCATTACACGATTTTACAATGTTGATTACTGGAAGATTGTAGATTTTATGAGAACCATAGAATTCATTACTTCACATATCGATTGCTTTGCTTTTCGATTACGATCCCACAGTTGCTTCCCCAGCTATCTTGAAAATTTCTAAGAAAATTTTCATCTCAATTTTGACACAGATTATGATGTACATGCATTTTAGAAAGCTGTTCAATTAGTACAGATCTGATTTTATTCTTTAATGCAATGCAATGCACAAGTTTAGTAACGTTGTCCACAGTTTGTGCGTTATTACCGTTTTTTTTTAATGCCGCGCAGTTGCTGCATTTGAATCGTATCGTTGATCAATGTGAGATTTCCCATAAACCGAAAATTTTTCTTCTCTTTGAACTAAACTAAGAATTAGTTTCTAGTGGTTGCTATTATGGTTTAGTACTAAATATTTGTTGAACCCCTTGAATAACTTGTCTGAAAGATTAGAAGATACAGCACTAAATTCACTAGAGGGAAGTATTGGTGATATCTTCAATCAAGATGTAATTGTTTAATACTTTTCTTACAATCATTGAACGGCTGAATATTTGAATGTTTGCATAATACGCTATACCCGAGTTTCGGTTCATAAATTATAAAATTCATTTTGATGCTTTAACTAATTATCATATTTATAACTTATAAATTGCAAGAAAAAAAAATTATACATGTTACATATGTGCTTAATGGGTAAAAAAACCAATGAGGCTTGTTTAAATACCATTACGTCTACTTTCATCTTTGTCTATTCAACCGTTACTCGTTTCTCATCTGCTTTTGATGATTCTTCCGTAGGCATTGGCCCATTATCAGTTTGTTCACCCTGCATATCCTCATTTCTCGCCAGGCTATTTTTCAACAAATTTTTTGTGATTACAATGTTTTGAATATAATTATCAGTCCTGACATCAGAAACTTTATTCTTTGAAATTTCCTCTTCTAAATTAACTATTGATTTATTGATATTGTCAATGATTTTGTTAATTTTTCCAACATCCTGAAATTCTACAGATTTCACAAATTTTATAAAGTAGATCAATCTTTTGATTTTTTCAGGCTTGATTTCCAAATTCACTGCTTCAATGGTTGAATCCTTATAACATTTTTCGAAAATCGAAAGAAAATCATCTTGACGTGTTTCTGTGAATTTGATGAATGAAGATACTTGATTGTCTGGTCTTTTAGGTAAAACAGGTAATGATTTACTGTTATCCTTTTCAATATTTAATTTTTGAAATTCCTTCACTAATGGTTCATTGTTGAATTTCGATGATGTAATCATATTTTTGAAAACTTGTAAAATGTATAGTATATTATCATCAAATGGACAATTCTCCAAACTATCTATTATATATTCATAAGCAAATTCTTCTGGTAAATGTTGAAGAAATTTCAGAATGAAGCTTGAATATAGTTTTTGAAAAATTACCAATACATCACCTGAATGTGTGTCTGATATATTCGATATTATTGAAGCAATGTTCTGTAAGTATGTTATAATTATAAGTTTTATACTCTCACCTTTGAATTCTTCATTACTCACAACATGTTTGGTTTTCTCAATCTGTAAGATGGTTATCGTCATAAAATAAGCAACGGTTGTCAAGTTAATCAGTTTTGTATCAACGAGATATGGAATAAATATAGTCAATTGTAGCTTAATCAAAGACAGTGTCGATATATCATCAGGTAAGTTTAAGTTCCAATTTTCTGAATATTTCGCATATGTAAATAGAATGATAAGTGATGATGAAGATATTGATAATAACGAAGATGAGGAACTATCTCTAAAGGAGGAATTATTATAGAAGGAAATAACAATCTTGATAATATCTTCGCTTGACCCAACTGTTTTCAATGATTTATCAAATAAATTATCTGA
The DNA here is from genome assembly GCA_030579495.1 of Pichia heedii. Taxonomy (NCBI): domain Eukaryota; kingdom Fungi; phylum Ascomycota; class Pichiomycetes; order Pichiales; family Pichiaceae; genus Pichia; species Pichia heedii. The sequence goes on along the minus strand of JAKTRA010000015.1, from coordinate 83,833 downwards.
TCTCTTAATCACATCCTCTAAACTCTCGGAAATATCGATATCTAAAGACAATGATAAAGATAACAATCTATCCATCAATTCAAAAAATGGGATGCCGATAGTATCATAGTTTGAAGAGGCTATAGTAGGTAATATTCTACGAATCAAAACTGCATAATGAGCTTGGCCAAATTTATCAATTGTTAAATCTAACAATAATATGAGTAGTTTCCTTTGTAAATATTTTTCATCAGCAAATACGACTTCAATATCGCCTTCGCTCTCTGTTTGGAAAACTTCATCTGGTGCATCTGGTGGTAAATAATCTCTAATGAATAAATACAAAATTCTTAAAACTGAAAGTTTCGATGAAGTGTCATATGATTTATTCATGTAATTAATAACAGTGGAGACAATCAAACCTAAGTATTTAGATGGATATATGGTCTTGATTCTTTGAAATGAAAATTTCAAACACTCAAACAATGCACGGAATTTCAAAATTGCAACTCTTGAACTATTAGATAGAATACTTCTGGTAATATATGCATCTAAATCTCCATCTTTTTCTCTTTCCTTCTCTTCATCAGTCAGTAATTCCTTCATTGAATCAATTTGATCCTTAGTAATTCCCTCATAGTTCAGTTTAGGATCTTCTATTTTTTTGATTTCTTCAATACATGTTAGAAATAACTCTTTTGGATTGCCATTTTCCGATATGAGATTAAAAACTTTAAAAAATAGTTTAACTTGAACTGATTCACGTAAGGCACGCTTGATTGGCCAATCACCTTCAATAAACTTCAACAAAATTGGTGGTATATCCCATGCAATTGCATCAAGTAATTCTTTATTCTGTAATAAAATAGAATAGAACAGCTCCATTAGTTGAACACGTTCACTTACAGTATAAACACTCCAGTCTTCGAAATAAATGTCAACAACAGTGAGAAAACTAATATAATCCTGACTAGCCGAACATTCACTAGCTGCATCTTTGATGATAGAGATAATTTCTGGAAATGTCAATGGCGACATAGTATTGAGCGATTCTACTTCAGTGTCGGACATGTCTCACAATGAGTTGATAGATATTGATACCAGAGGATATGTATAAAAATAAACTAAAAAGAAAATAAAAAAACAGTTTTAAAGGCTGTTCAATTCTACAAATTTCGCATAATTTTCAAATGTAGCATCATTATCCTTTATACCATAACATTTGCATATCAATCTCCATGTCTTCTCTTCGGCTTCTTCATCAGTGTGCTTTTTGTCGCTCTCTAATATGAACTGATGTATCCTCTTACTTACCTCCTCATCTTGGAGAAGTCTTTTTGTCCCACTAAAGGTATTACATGGTTGTTTTGTTGGATGGATCTTTAAATCCGGATCTATAAAATTGTTAAACTTCCAAGCTTCTTGATGTTCGTTGAAGGCCATCCCCAAATAATCTTGAGCTGTTTTGTATTTCAGTATATCATCTGCAATTGGTTGTTTTATACCTCCCAAAATGGATCTGGTAATTGATATACTTCTCTTGAATTTATCCCTCATTGACTCCCTTGTTGGAACTAATATGCTTTTTAATTTACCAAGGTTTTGAACTCCAACCCTTTTCCTATGTGAACTATCCAAGGGAGAGCTACCTTTTGCTGTTTGCATTGTTAGATTATACTTCATTGCCCCAGACTTGAGAGAAAATTTGGAAAATTCTGGTAAAAATATCACTTCCATATTATCCTTGATCAAAACTGGTGGTAGAAATAATTCATTATTTGGATATCTCTTTCTTGTCTCAGATTTTGTTGCTACATTGAATTGAGTTATATGCAAACAATTTTGAGCTGCACAAATTCTCTTTATAATCAAATCTAATTGCACTTTAAACTTATCAAAAATCATTCCAAACATAGATGATAGAATTATATCTCCCCCATCTTCTCTGCTAATTAGTGATATACCATCTTTTAATACCATCAAATCTTTTAACTTATTTAAAAACCAAATCAATGAAATATGGAAATCGCCTGCAAATAAAACACAATATGTAATTGCCTCAATGATTTTAACATTGTTCATATCATCACCATGGTTAGTCTTTAGCAAAGCAACATATTTAGACATTAAACTGACTAACATTGTATTATCCAATAGTTTAACGCCTGAACTTTCATTCCTGTTGTAATTTTCAAGCTGAAATTCTTTTGATTCAAACCATGAAATCATTTCTTCTCCAAAACATATCGAGTTAGCCATCATTTTTTTACTTGGAAACTCTTGTTTGGTTTTACTTGAGAAAATGAAGAAGTACTTAAGCTCAAAGACATCTCTTTTAAATTCTGTACTAATTTGCTCTGGAACATTAACGTCAGCAAATAATTTATTAGATGATTGCTGAAAGTATATTCTATATGATAACATTGTGAAGATACAACTCAAACTCCCAATCTTGACTATTTCTGTAACAAAATTGGCAATATCTTTTTTGTTGGAGTGTATGAATTTTTGTTTTCTTTCAATACATTTCTTAGTAAGACCATTTTTCTGTTCTGTAGAGATGAGTGATATCATAACCTTAGAATATGAAGTGATTCTTCTGAAATTTTTGATCAGTGATGAAATATCATCAATGATACTTGTAGGTTCCAAAGAAACAAAATCCTTCACAAAAATAATCAGTTGACATTTTAGGAATGTTATGATATATTCCAAGAAATTATTCTTTTTTGTGTATCCCAATGCTGTTTCAAGTACTTTTTCAACCGTTATAATTTGATCTGGAATTAGTTCAGGGAATTGTTTCAATATCTGATCAACGATACAAACAACTGAACTGAAAGATAATGCTTTTTCAAGAAGAATCTTAGGTGGACATAATGAAATGAAAGAAAAAATGTATTCAAATGATTTTTTGAAATCTGATGAATCTTTATTGACAATCGATGATAAAATAATCGAACTGAGTTCTTTATAATGCTCAAGTGACTTTACTATTGATAATGCAAACCCATGAAACTTGAGTTGATCCTTTATTTCATCGGTTGATAAGGCGAAATCAATTATTGAAACTTTTGTTTCAAAAATGTAATAATCTAAAAACATACTACCATTAAAGTTCATATCAAATGGTTTTGAATAAAAATTAGGCGCATTAGGTTCATTTGTTGAATTACAAGATTGTAGTAAACTATCCAACAACTGTATATTTTTGGGAGTCTTTTTCATCTTTTTTACAATTTCTGTACAACTACGAAATAAAAGATTTGCAATTACATTTTGTTGATAATCTTTCAAAAGGTTTGCAATAAAATAGATAGTATTAAGTTCGTCATATCCCGTTTGTGTGTTAATGGAAATAAAAAACTCTTGTAATGCAAATCTCCTCCTTTCAAGATTATGTGCAATTACAGCAAGTTCTAATGCCTTATATTTTACTATCGAACCATTCAAGGCCATTTCTGAATTAAAGTTAAGGAGACGAAGAATATTTAGTAGATATATCTCCTTCCATTGGTTGAAATTTTTGATATCTTCAAATTTACCTAGTTCCTTACAAACAGTTTCTTTACTATTCAAAGTCATCTTGCCGCTTAGACCGAATATTGAAAGATGAACGAGATGATATCTGGAAACATATATACAAAAATGATACATGATTTAAATTTGCTCCCATTTTGTTTTCCCTTTTTTGACAAACAAACCTCAACACGCATTCGAAATGATCTTAGATTCGCGAGAGAAACAATCAAAATTTCAACTCAATTGTTTTTTACGCTAAATAATCAGATTTGATATTTCAACACTTTCACTTGAGATAACTAAAGTTGATGGAGACGACTATAGGGGAAAGATAGACAATCATTCCATATGAGTAAATGTGGAGATACAGAATCCAGTTCTAATATAGACAATTATGAATCAGAAATACCCAATACTATGTTAGATGATACACTAACTAGGAAAATGCCATCAATTACATTTGAAAAATACATAACACAAAACTCTAATGTAAATATCGAGTCAATGGAAAAACAATGTGACAATAACAAGAACAATGGAAGTATAGTAAATAATGCTAATGATAATGAAAACAAAATCAGTAACTTATCACATGGCGATAAGTTCAATAATAATGAATCTGATAATGATGATTTTGAATTAAATTTGAATGGTGGTTCGCCAATGTTGAAAGAGTTTCACAATCCATTTTCTGACACACCAGATTGTAAGGAATCTGTGGATATTCTAAACAAAAGTAATAATGGAGAGAATAACGATATAAATAACTCTCCATTAGATGAATATAATGCTAATCGACTAGCTGATATGTCGAAATTATCCAAATTCTCATTATCTCCATCTTCAATTACGGATGCTGAAAAATTTCGTAAATTGAAAGATAATATAGTCAATAATGAAGGATATGATAATTTTGATGTTGGTCTGATAATAGATATGAGGAAAAATGAGAACCAAGGGTTTACAGAAGAACATTCCAATGATGATTCTAGTTTAAAGTTGAATTTGATATCTAATAAGGCGAATATAATTAAAAAGTTCGATATTATGAGAGAAATTGATACTGATAGTCAATATGGAAAAGAATTCTCGAAAACTGAGCTTACACAGGCTGATGGAAATATACATGAATATGCTAATCAAATATCAAAAGAGATTAGAAGTAGTAGGATTCAGAATAAAGATATGAATAAAAGCAGGAATCTAAGGGATGAAACTTTGGATGATGTGGATAATGATATTGAAGATGAATACTATTTAGTTGGAGATACCAAAGGAACTGATACTCAATTTTCAACCAATGAAACTGGAATTGATAATGATATAGTAGAATCAGAAACAAATGTTCATACACAATCACCAGTGATATTTGAAACGCAAAAATTGAATAATTTGGATAAAGATGATAAGCTCGACTTGAATGAGGTTTCGAATGAAATCATTAGCTCTTCTAATAAAGCAGAGAATGATTTATTTATAACATCAACACAAAATATATCAGAAAGTTACAGTGATGAGAATAAAGATTATCATAAAGATGATTATAACGGACATGAGAAAAAGTTGAATATAAATGAAGAATCTGCAAATAAAGTTAAAGAGTCATTTTTTGTGGCTGACACTCAATTTGTAGGTGATGTTTCCCAGTCCTTTGTTATCGATGATGAGGAAATAGAGAAGAATTGGAATGCTAAGGAATCAAGAACAATTAATAACCAAAACTTTATTGATAAAGAAACTAAAGATTCAGTGGAAGATGATGAAGATGAAGTAATAAAGACATGTAGAAGTACACTGCATACGTTTAAAGTTGTAGAATCGCAGAATAGTAATTCATTTATTGCAGCAACTCAGAATAATGAAGATAAAGCAGAGAATAACGAAGTTGATATGGCCAATACGCAGTTAAGTAATGTTGATGATAGTGAAATCAATGAAGACTATAACTATGAAATGCTTGAGACTCAGAAAATAAAAGATCAACAAGATCAACAAGACATGGATTTATTAGATAATATTTCATCTCCTGTTATTCAGATGCACAGTGATGAGAACTATGTTGTAAACGATGACAATTTAAATAATGTTGAACAATATGTTGCTGAAGTACCTAATACTAGTGCATTATCTATCAGTAAGATTGAAATCAATGTTAATAATACTAACATCGATGATGATAATGATAACAGTTGTAGACAGGAAAGGGAACTACAAGATAATTCAAAAGAAATTTTAAATACTGATGAGAACACCAAAATGATAAATCCATCAAAAGTTCTACAAAGACTGAATGATGCGTTACTTGAACAAGAAGACACCAAAATTGATAGAATCGAACGAAATATCGGGAATAGGAAATATACAATAACAGATATTCTCGATTGTAATGATGTATTTTTCATGGATTCAACAAAGCGAATACCGGGTACTATTATAAATATATTTGAAAAAGGTCGACATAAATATGTCACATTGAAAATTAGAAATAACGAAGAGATTATAATTGAACATTCCAAACTTTATGCACCTATTTGTTTTGATATTGGAGATCAAGTGAAGTATGTGAATGATAAAAAATCCAGTTATACTATAACTGGATTTTCGAAGAAAGATTGTATAATAGATGGGATAATGGATATGAAAACAATTGATGGTTTCAATAGGATTTATATAAAGAGAAAAAATAAACAAAGAAATGATGAAGTTGGAGAGGCTGAAGAAATTGAAGAAATTGAAATACCAATTGAAGATATTTACTTAACAGGTGCAAATTGTAGAAATTATAAATATAAATTATTCAATGATGAGGAAGATTTTTCAAAATATATAGAGTATCAAATCAGTAAGTTCAAGTTCATGGGTAAAGATGGTGATGGTGATTCTAGTATGATAAATGCAAATGATACACTTATGAAGTTGTTAGAAAACAATAAATCCGGTAGTAATGGAGAGATTCATGATATAAAAACAACTAGTTTTGTGAATTTGAAGAAAAGAGGTCCATTTTTTAAATGTATTTTCATTATTACTGGCTTGAATAATCTTCCAGTAAGTTCAGGATCTGTATATGGAATGACATTTGGTAATAGTATGAGCCATAAAGAAATTGACAATTGTAATAATAATAGAAATGACTATGATAATGGAAAAAATAGTGAAAAGGACAATGTCAATTTTAATGTCAATTCAAAGCATACTTCACCTAGAAAGCAGAAAGATCAAGTTGAGTTGAAATTGTTAATTGAATATATTAGATCACAAGGTGGTAGTGTCATACAAGAGACTGGATTTGAAGATATTATTCGTTTCAAAAGGAAAAATGGGAACAAGAATACAAACAATGTATCACCTAGAAAAAAGAAGTTACTATTATCATCAGGTAAAACGGGTATTGAAGGAGAAATTAGGATTCATAAAAATGAAAACAAATTCCAATTATATGAATGTGTAAAAGAAGAAGATGAATATTTCAAATGTTCAATGCAAGAAGATAATACGATTGAAATTGATGAAAATATTGAAGATTTTGAGTTTGGATGTATTTTATCTAAAAGACATGTCAGAACATTAAAATATTTAGAATGTTTAAGCTTGAAATGGCCAATTTTGAATATTGAATTCATCAAAAAATGTATGCATGATAAAGAAATATTGAGTAGGTGGCGTGAAGAATGGATGAAATATTTACTTATTTCTGGTGAAAGTAGTGAATTAAACTGTTCGATTGGATTAGATATTTTCAAGTTCTATGATAAATGGAAAGATGGATTGAAACTCAGGGATCAAATCAAGAACAATGATATTTTCAAAGGAAGAGAGATAATCATTACGAGTTATAGTGCTAATATTTTTTTAAGGAAATTTAGAGATGATGAGAGAGAACGGACGATGAAGAGGAAGAAGGAGAAGAAGGAGAAGAATAAGAATAAGAAGAATAAGATCATGGGACGTAAGTTAATCAAGTGTAATGAATACCAAAGAAAACGGAAAAGAAGTTACACTGGAGGTGATGATTTAAAGGATGGAACAACAAAGTTGTACAATAATTACGATGAAGAAGAAGAAAATGAAGATGAAGAAGATGAAGATGATGAAGATGATGAAATAACTGAGAATGAAGACTCTTATTACAGTGATTGTTCAAAAGAAAATGCACGTAATGGTGGTATAGAAGGACCTAATGCCAATGAGACTTTACTATGGATATTTCAGAAAATGGGTTTCCAAGAATGTTATATTCTGAAAGAACATCAACATGACAATTACAATAAACTAAAAGGATTGAAAAGATTATTTAATGAAAAAGAGAAGGATATCTATGTATATTGTAAGGGAGGATGTGGAAGAGAATATAGTGAAGGATATAATGAAGGATATAAGATAGGGAATATGTGTATAATAGATTGGGAATGGATTGTTCAACGTCTTATCAGTGGTGTTTAAAAGTGATAGGGGGTGTATAAAACGGAATAAACGAAAAAAAAATGCCAAAAAAGCGAAAAAGAAATTTTTTTCTTTTTCTTTTTCTTTTCCCATTAATGCGAGTATATTGAAGGTTAATATTATTAAGGACATTAAAAGAGACATAGAGAGAGGGGGGAGGGGTCCGGAATCTGAGAGTTTTTTCCTGTTTTTTTTTTGTGTGTGTAATTGTATGTGTATTTTTCTTTTTTTGTTGAGTTGAAATTGTGGTTCTACAAGATACTATCTTTTTCTTCTTCTTTTTCTTTTTCTTTCTTTTGAATCTGCTTTTTGTTTACCATCTGGGCTCTTCATTTGTCCATTCCATTGAACTGCTTATACAATATTTTTCAAACAAATATAAACACAAAAAATTACGTTACATTACATTACATATCGAATATTAGAATAATGTCGATCACCACGAATGTGGTCGTTTCCTTAAAATCAATCTTCTGGCATTCATCTGCTATAATCAAATATCCTTTAGCTGGTCTATTTTCTTTATTATACTCATCTATAATCTTTCTAATCACTGGTATAGTACCAGATAAAGGTACTTCTGAAAATAAGGAAAATGAGCCTCTTATACCTTCAACTTCAACTTTAACATCATCTCAATCAAATAAGAAGTCCACTGATGTTAATTATCTTGAGGAAAATGATGATGATTATTCTTTATTTCCAGAAGATATCACCATTCATAAATTTACATCGTCAAATATATCCAATCTAGGCTCAAATGTTAAACAATGTAGTACAGCTAATAATCTAGCATATCTTCCTTCAACTAATGATCAAGGTGAATTAGAATTCACATTAAATGATTTCAAATCTAATATGGAGAAACATTTACTCAGATTCAATACCGATAATCTTCATCAACATCATGAACATCAACAACTAACACCAGATTCGGATTCTTTAACCAGACATTCATCATCTAGTTCAAACGATAATAATAATAATGATAATAATATTGATAATACCATAAAAAATAGTACTATGAATGGATTTGTTTCATTATCTCCTGTTTCTTCAATCAAATCTAATAGTTCATTAAACTTATCTGATGTTAATGATTTCTCAGATAAAAATGTCAATAATAGTAAAAATGATGATGATAATGATGATGATGGTGATGATGATGAAAATGAAAATGAACTTGATCGTCATAATAATTCAGATAGTTTAGAAGATGAATATTCAGATTCTGAGAAAAAATATCAATGTCCACATTGTAATTCAAAATTTAAAATTCGTGGTTATTTAACTCGTCATATGAAGAAACATTCATCTAAAAAGGCATATCATTGTCCATTTTATAATTCTGATACAGATGATGGTAAATGTCATCAAACTGGTGGATTTTCACGTCGTGATACTTTTAAAACACATTTAAAGGCTAGACATTTTAAATATCCACCTGGTGTTAAATCTAATAGAAGAATTGGTATGATGGGTTGGTGTGGAATTTGTGGTGAGAAATTCCTTAATAATGAAATTTGGGTTGAAAGACATATTGAAATGGGATTATGTCCTGGATTACCACTTGATTATGTTAAAACATTAAAAATTGGTAGAAAAAAAACAGGTAAACATTCTAAATTTTTAGATGTTAATAATATTAATGAAAGTTTAGAACTTGGTTTTAAAAAGAAATTGGATATTGATAAAAATGATAAAATTTGTAAAAATTTGAAAAATAAAGCATATTTCCAAAGTCCTTCTAGTATTAATTCATCACCTATATCAACAATAAATTTTGGGAATTTTAATAATAATAATAATAATAATAATATATCGGCATCATTAACAACAGTATCAACAACCAAAATGAATGAAACTAGTCCACAAAATCGTGTTTTTGAATCGCCTACAGTATCAATTGAAGAAAACAGAGATTATAAATTTAAACAAGAAAGAAAGAACAATTTAATAAGAAATGATATGACTAATTATAATAATAATAATAATAATAATAATAATAATAGTAGTAGTAGTAGTAGCAATATAAGGAGCGAATTTAGTGAAATAGATTTAGAAACATTAGAAACATTAGAATTATTACAAAAGCAACAAGAATTGACTGAAATTATTGGTCGTTTACAATACAAACAACAACAACAACAATTACAAAGGGTAGAGAGAAATGTTATAGAAATACAAGAAGCTAAAAAATCATCATTAGATGAAATTCAACAAATACAAATAAGACAACAATTTTTACAATTTAAGAAGATACAAGAGATGCAACAATTACAGCAATTGCAACAATTACAACAATTATATACACAAACCAATAATTATGAAAATTATGATAATGGTAATAGCAATTGGAACTGGAATTTTGATAATTTGATGTCACTATCGACCATACCAGTAATACCTAACAAGAAAGAATATGGAGAAATTGGAGAGATTGGAGAATATGGAGAATACGGAGAAGTTGGAGAATATGGAGAAGTTGGAGAATATGAGGAGGAATTCCCTTCACTTGATGGTGAATTTGTAGGTATTACCACTGTATAAGAGGGAGGGAAAAGAAAAAAGAAAGCAAGATAAATTGTATAGTAGAGAGTATTATAGTTAAAAAAGGATAATATAAAGGTACATTATTAAATTAGAAAGTCAATTCTTTAACACCGTTATGTTACGCTATTATATTACGCGGAAAAAGTAATGACGTATTTTCTGAATATAAAATTGTGAGAGAAGTCACAAATTTTTTTCTTTGTAAAGCGTTTTTTTGTGTTGTTTTGTTTTGTTTTTTGTTTTGTCGGTGTTGTTGCTTTTTGCTCTTTAGACTCTTTTCTTTTTCACTCTTTTCTTTTTATTCTTCATCTTTTCATTATCATTCTCTTCTTTTCATCATAAGGGTTCTCATTGATTTATACGATACATCGTTAAAAGATTTATCTACAACAAGAATTCTCACTATCCCGGCTACTGAATCTTTTGTTACTATATATATAGATATCCTTTGTTGTTCCCCACACACACACTTACATACACTCTTACATACAAACCCGCTCTTGTTATCTGGAAATCTCAAATTTTTTCTTGATTTTTTTTTTTACCTGTATTTCACATATTCCGCACACAATAGAGAATTTGGGAAATAAGAATCAGAATCAGAATCAAAGTCGAAATTAGAATCAACTAGAGACAAATCAAGACAAATCAAGACAAATCAAGAGAAATAAAGACCATTCAAATAAAGTAATTTATATTACACAATAAATCAACTCTTTTTTCTTTTATTAAGCATATATTTTTTTTCATCCCTTACCCAATATATTATTTCTATTTTTGGTGTTTATTGGAAATTAATCTCCTTCGGAAATTTCACAGTGCACTTTCACATTTACATTTAAGCTTTCTTTTCTCTCTTTCTTGCATTCAAAGTATCAATCAACTTCAAATAGTCTGGCTTATTTCTTATAAGCCCTTAAATCAAATTATAATAATCAAAAATAATAATAAAAATAATAATAAAAATAAAAATAAAAATCACACCATAATATGATCTATCAACTACTGAAATTTTCAATATTATCAATATTTCTTCTACAATCAGTTTTGTCATCATCAATATCTTCATCAACACATTCAACATCTCATTCAACATCTCATTCAACATCTCATTCTATAACACAGTCTACTTCAACTTCTTCAATATCATCAGCTCAATATTCTGATGAATTCTCAAATTTACAAACATCTGCTCTACCCATTTTGAAATTCTTTCAAGGTAATAACTATTTATTCGATTATATTGTCGAAGTTGGTTATCCTCAACAACAAATGGCTTTAAGACTAGATTTGATACAAGGTGATATATGGTTACCGGCAAAGAATAACTTTACAGATTGTTCTTTAGCTCAATCTCAATCTTTAACTACTACTATCTCAATAAATACAAACAATATTCCTTCATCAACTAAAACAACTGAACCTATAAATATTACAAGTTCTCATGCTTCTTCTCATGCTTCAACTTCTTCACTCTCTTCAACGGTTACTGTTGATATGATTCAATCTATCTTTGTACGAGCTTGTGCTAGTTCAGGTATTTATAGTTTGATAGATTCAATTAGTGCAAGTTTTTTTGATCTTTCAACAAATTTATTAACAGATATGATTCATGCAACTTATTGTTCACTTTCTTATGTTTCAGGTTTATTAGTTTCAGGTTATTGGGCTGTCGATAATTTTGTTTTCACTTATATCTCAGATAATCAACTTGAAATTATAGAAATTTATGATGTTCCTTTCGTTAATGCTAATTTCTCAAATGTTGGAGTTGGTTCATTAGCTTTAGGTTCATCTCAAGATACTCATAGTTTTAATTATAATTTCATATCAAATTTCGTTGTTAATAATATAATTAAAACAAATTCTTATTCATTAGCTTTAGATGCTAAAAATGGAACTGCTCCTCAATTAATACTAGGTGGTATAATTAAAGAATATATTGAAGATAATATTAGTACTGATATACAAAATCAATCAATGGCATTATTTGATTTTATACCCGTTTTTGATGAAACTGGTACATTCATAAATTTAAATAATAGTATATCAAATACTATACCTGCATTACCAATTTTTGGTTGGGGTGTTACCTCTTCTTCAACTGGTCATTCATTAACATTCTCTCCAAATTATAATGATAGATATAAAATTGGTGAATATCCAAAACCTGCAATATTAGATTCTAGACATTTTTATAACTATATTCCATATTCAACTTTAGTTGAAATGGCTATTGAATTAAATGCTGTTTATTCATCAGAATTAGATAGATGGATTGTTGATTGTTCTGTTGATAGAACTGGTACAATAGATTTAAATTTAGGTAATTATACAATTAATATGCCAATTTCAAATTTCTTATATACAGCATCTTCAAATAATACAAATTTAGTATTTAATAATGGTAATCCTGCATGTTTTTTGGCATTTTTACCTGATTATAGATTAGGTTATTCACTTATGGGTACTCCTTTTTTGAAAAATGTTTATTTAGCTATTGATAATGAAAATCAACAAGTTGCAGTTTCTCAATTAAGAGATCAATTGAATGATTTAAATATTAAATTCGGAGTTAATGTTGCTAATAATGGAAGTAATGAAAATAAAGAATTTGATGAAATTAATGAAGTTAATGAAAATGATGAAAATAATCCACAAACACAAACATATATTCAAAATTTTGAAAAAAGAGATTCAATAACAGAAATGATTCCAAGTAAAACAGAAACTACTTATATTGAAACTCCAGCAGTAGGAGTTTCAACTTTAGCAAGTTATAATAATAGTGTTTCATTTGTTAAAGTAGAAACTACTACAATTGCAGGTTCAATATTTGAAACTACAGTTACTATATCTGATGATCCATACTTTACTAAAAGTTTTACAAGTCAATCATTATATGCAATAGAATCAGGAACAATCCCATATGCTAGAAAATTCGTTGATATAACTAATATAACATTAACAATTCCGAAATCTATTGAATTAATTGATTCATTAAATTTAGGTACAGAAATTTATATTTCAGATGGTGAAGTTTATTCACAAACTGATTATCCAAAAGAAACAGGTGATGATATCAAGAGTTCAGTACCGAAAACAACAGATTCTTCAATTCAAATTTATGGATTTAGTTCCTTCATTTCTAGTTTTAGTTCAAGAAGAATGTCTGCCGGGGGTTCACATACTCAAATTCCAATAAAATTTTATTCAACAAATAACAGTTATGCTTTATCCTTATTAGGATATATTACATTGTTTCTATTTATTTGTTTAGTATTTTTGTGATTATATTGTTATTTCTCTTTATCTTTATCTTTTTTCTTCTCTTTCTCTATACATTTTTATTTTTATTTCTATTTTTATTTTCATTTTTTTTCTTTCTTTTATTTGTTTCTCTTATTCTTCTATTATAACGACTTATTTATTTCTCTCGTTCTCTTATTTATTTTTTAGCAAATATTCATTTCTTCTCTGTAGTCAGATAAATAAATAAATAGATAAATCAATGCATTATTATAAATCATAGACGCGGCTATTTTTCCATTGAAGAAGAAGAAAAAAAAAAAAAAGAGAAAAAAAAAAAATTTTTGCTGACTAAAGAAAAATTATCGTCATTTTCATTGGGGATGGACGACTCAATTTTTTTTTCCTCAATTCACTTTCTCAATTTTTCAATTTTTCACTACAAATTTTTTTATTTTTTTTTTAATTATTTTTCATTTATTTATTTATTTTCATATTTTTCATATTGAATTATTTTCATATTGAATTATTTAACTTATTTGTGGGTCTGTTTGATTGATTATTTACTTTCATTTTAAGTCTTGTTGGAAAAAAGAAGAAAAAAGAAAACTATCTCAACTTCCCCCCATCAATAATGAGTGATAAGAATCTGCGTATTGCTATTGTTTCAGATGATAAATGTAAACCGAAAAAATGTCGTCAAGAATGTCGGAAATCATGTCCAGTTGTTAAAACTGGTAAATTATGTATAGAAGTTGGACCAAATAGTAAAATTGCATTTATTTCAGAAAATTTATGTATTGGTTGTGGTATTTGTACGAAAAAATGTCCATTTGGTGCAATTCAAATTATTAATTTACCAACTAATTTAGAGAGTGAAGTAACACATAGATATTCTGCAAATTCTTTTAAATTACATAGATTACCAATGCCAAGGCCTGGTCAAGTTTTAGGTTTGGTTGGTACAAATGGTATTGGTAAATCAACTGCATTGAAAATTTTATCAGGTAAATTAAAACCAAATTTAGGTAAATATGATAATCCACCAGATTGGGAAGAAATTATTAAACATTTTAGAGGTTCTGAATTACAAAATTATTTTACAAAAGTTTTAGAAGATAATATCAAAACTATTATTAAACCACAATATGTTGATAATATTCCAAGAGCTATAAAAGGTCCTTTAACTCAAGTTGGTGAATTATTAAAGGCAAGATCTGAAGGTAATAAAAATATTAATTCAATTAAAGATATTATTAAAATGACAGATTTGAAAAATTTATTAAAAAGAGATGTATCTAAATTATCTGGTGGTGAATTACAAAGATTTGCAATTGCAATGACTTGTGTTCAAAAGGCAAATGTTTATATGTTTGATGAACCTTCATCTTATTTGGATGTTAAACAAAGATTAAACGCAGCTTTAATTATTAGATCTTTATCTGATACTGATGTTTATACAATTGTTGTTGAACATGATTTATCAGTTTTAGATTATTTATCAGATTATGTTTGTATACTTTATGGTGTTCCATCAGTTTATGGTATTGTTTCATTCCCTGCATCTGTTAGAGAAGGTATTAATATATTCTTAGATGGTCATATTCCTTCAGAAAATTTAAGATTTAGATCAGAATCTTTACAATTTAGATTGGCTGATGCTTCGGATAATATGTTAATTGAAAAATCTTGTAGTTTTACTTATCCTGATATGGTTAAAACTCAAGGTGATTTCAAATTAACTGTTGAAGCTGGTTCATTTAATGATTCAGAAATTATTGTGATGATGGGTGAAAATGGTACAGGTAAAACAACACTTTGTAAATTACTAGCAGGTATAATTGCTCCTGATGATGGTTGTAAAGCTCCTGAATTAAATGTTTCAATGAAACCTCAAAAAATTGCTCCAAAATTTACAGGTACTGTTAGACAATTATTTTTGAAAAAAATTAGATCATCATTCTTACATCCACAATTCAATACTGATGTTATTAAACCTTTAAAAATTGAAGATATAATTGATCAAGAAGTTCAACATTTATCTGGTGGTGAATTACAAAGAGTCGCTATTGTTTTATCATTAGGTAAACCTGCAGATATTTATTTAATTGATGAACCTTCTGCATATTTAGATTCAGAACAACGTATCATATGTTCTAAAGTTATTAGAAGATTCATAATTCATTCAAAGAAAACTGCATTCATTGTTGAACATGATTTCATTATGGCTACATATATGGCAGATAAAGTTATGGTATTTGAAGGTAAACCATCAATTGAAGCTACTGCGAAAAAGGCAGAATCTTTATTAACTGGTTGTAATAGATTTTTGAAAAATTTAAATGTTACATTCAGAAGAGATCCAAACTCTTTCAGACCAAGAATTAATAAATTAGATTCACAAATGGATAAAGAACAAAAATCAAGTGGTGATTATTTCTTCTTTGAAAACAATAAATTATGATAATTTTATCAAAGTCAATCAATTCTATTCATTAATTACTTATTATTAAAATAAAAAAGTAAAATATAAATACTCAAAATATATTATAAATTGTTATAAAACATTATAAAATAAAATCCATAAGCATTTTATTCCATAGTATCTGCTTCTCTTCTCCTTTCTCTCTCTCTTTTAATATCTTTGTACTTAACCTTTTTTCTGTATAATCAATAATGGAAATACATAAAAAAAACCTCTGAAAATAAATTAAAAAAAGAAGTCGAAAATGAAAATAACTTTAGAAGTCGCAAGATTCAAGCATTTTTTTTTCCAATTTGTTCGCCCATTTACACCATTTCTTCAATTCATTTCAATATAGAGTTCTATACAATCAATCAACTCATCCCACCTCATCTGCCTTTGATTATCAATGACTGAAGAAGTTACTAAAAAAGTCGAAGAAGTTACCTTGGATTCTCCATCGGCTTCAAATGAAACACCAATATTAGGTCCAGATGGTCAACCATTATCTAAGAAAGCATTGAAGAAATTAGAAAAGGAGAGAGAAAAGGAAAGAAAGAAAGCAGAAAAGGCTGCACAACTTGCACAAGAACAAGCTGCAAGAGAAGCTGCTGCTGCTGCAAATGATACTGCCAAAGATAACTATGGTAAACAACCGTTAATGCAATCTAAAAAGGAAGATGTTACAGGTATTAAAAGAAGTAAAATTTCATCATTATCTGCTTCTAACGATGGTGAAGAAGTTGTTTTCAGAGCAAGAATTCACACTGCTAGACAACAAAGTGCAAATATGTGTTTCTTTGCATTCAGACAACAAGATGCTATTGTTCAAGGTTTACTTAAATCTAATGGTGATTCCATCTCTAAACAAATGGTTAAATGGTGTGCAGGTTTAAGTTTAGAATCAATTGTCTTGATTCATGGTACTGTTAAAAAAGTTGATGAATTAGTTAAAAGTGCAACTGTTCAAGATGTTGAAATCCATATTTCTAAAGTATATTTGATTTCTTCAGCACCTCCTCAATTACCACTTTTGATTGAAGATGCATCAAGATCTGATGCTGAAGCTGAAGCTTCAGGTTTACCAATTGTTAACTTGGATACTAGATTGGATGCTAGAGTTATTGATTTGAGAACAATTACTAATCATTGTATCTTTGAATTACAAAGTGGTATCTGCTCACTTTTCAGAGAATATTTATCGAATTTGAATTTCAGAGAAGTTCATTCGCCAAAACTGATTGGTTCTCCATCAGAAGGTGGTGCAAATGTTTTCGAAGTTACCTATTTCAAAACTAAGGCATATTTAGCACAATCTCCTCAATTTTATAAACAACAATTGATTGCAGCAGATTTTGAAAGAGTTTTCGAAATTGCTCCTGTTTTCAGAGCTGAAAATTCAAACACACATCGTCATATGACTGAATTTGTTGGTTTGGATATGGAAATGGCAATTGAAGAACATTATCATGAAGCTGTAGACACTTTGGCAGATATGTTCATTTTCATCTTTACTCAATTGAAGGAAAGATATGCAAATGAAATTGCAACTATTAGGAAACAATTCCCAGTTGAAGAATTCAAGATTCCAGCAAAGATGGTCAAGATTCATTATAAAGATGCTGTTAAAATGTTAAATGATAATGGTAAGAATCAAGGTGAATATGAAGATTTGTCAACTGAAAATGAAAAATTCCTTGGTAAATTAGTTAAGGATAAATATGATACAGATTTCTTTATTTTGGATAAATTCCCATTAGCAGTTAGACCTTTCTATACTATGCCAGATCCGGAAGATCCAAACTACTCTAATTCTTACGATTTCTTCATGAGAGGTGAAGAAATTCTTTCAGGTGCACAACGTATTCATGATCCTGAACTATTGAAAGAGAGAATGAAATTCCATGGTGTTGATCCAAATAGTGCAGGTGTCTCTGATTATGTCAATGCATTCACTTATGGATGTCCTCCTCATGCTGGTGGTGGTATTGGTTTGGAAAGAGTTTTGATGTTCTTCTTAGATTTGAAGAATATCAGACGTGCATCATTATTCCCAAGAGATCCAAAACGTTTACATCCATGATTACATATATAGTTCGATTTTCATTTTAATGATATAAATTCTGTTAATTATCCGAACTAATGTTTATAAACTACCGTTTTAATAATATATAATATCATACATTACTGAAATGACGTGCCTATTATATTCGTTAGTACAGTATTGCATGAAAAAAAAAAATAATTAGTGTGCGATATCAACAAAACACCATATGCATAAAGTTAATTGCTTGTGATTGCTTTTACAAATTTGTTCAGTAATGGGGGGAATTGATGCTAAAGAGGGAGATACGGTAGATCAAAACAGTGTAGAGTACAATGGCTCGATGCATAACTTGTCATTGAAGGACAAGTCAAATATAAATTCACCAATAACGGATGGACAATTTGAGGATGAAAATGATGGAGATAATGATGAACTCAATGATAAATACACTGAAATTTTAGATGTTTCCAAGGGTAAAGTTCCTAGTCAATACTTTACCTACGGTTCCAATGAATTGGAGAGCACCAAAATTGAAAGAGATAAATCATTGAATCCACATTTCTCCTATAATGAAGAACAAATGTTGAAAGATGAAGATGCAAAGATCCGTGCTCTGAATACATTAGCATCATCTCCAAGAGGTTCGAGATCTTCATCTGCAAGTTCACACGCATTTAGGAGACCTTCAATTGTTGATTTTATGATTCCACCGCCACCACCACAGATAGCATCACATAGCTCGAAATCTTCGTTATCGATATCTAATTCGAAATTCTCATACAATCCAACAACTCATGAAATTACACCTAAGATCACATCACAAAATATAGGGAATTCGATACCATTGAATGAAAGAGAACCCAATAGCTCTCTGAATACACAGAAAGTTCCAAAACCACAAGAGCTTAGTTTCAAACTTGGTAGTATTCTATCAAACGATCATAATGCTCTTAATGAAGAACCGTCGAGTGAATTAATTGAACTTTATAAACAAATAAAATGGTGTGTTGAGATTAGAAAGAAATATCAAGCTATATCAATACAGAATCCTGATTTGAATCCCAAAAATCAAGAAGACTGGGAAATATATCCAAACCCACCATCACCATTTTGGAAGGCTCAAAATCGTCGTACATTAGAAAGTAAACACAAACTCGATGAAAATTACTACCATAGAGATTCAAGGGAATTTGATTTTGCAAAATGTAAAATCCCAGGATTGGATCCAAATATTGACTTTATAGTTGATAGTGAGGACACGTATCAAATAATCGATTCAAAGACTTCGAAAAAGATATGTCAAATTCCTACAATTAAAGATTACTATTTGGATTTAGAGAAAATTGTCAATATTGCGTCAGATGGACCAATGAAATCATTTGCGTTTAAAAGATTACAATATCTTGAGGCAAGGTGGAATTTATATTATCTATTGAATGATCATGAAGAAACATCAGAATCAAAGAAAAATCCACACAGAGATTTCTATAATGTTAGGAAAGTTGATGTACATGTCCATCATTCAGCATGTATGAATCAAAAACATTTACTCAGATTCATCAAACATAAAATAAGATGTTCGCCTAATGAGAAGGTTATCAAAAGAGATGGGAAAGTTCTAACATTACAACAAGTTTTTGATTCATTGAACTTAACAGCTTATGATTTGAGTATCGACACATTAGATATGCATGCACATAGAGATACTTTCCATAGATTTGATAAGTTCAATCTAAAATATAATCCAATGGGTGAGTCAAGATTGAGAGAGATTTTTTTGAAAACAGATAACTATATCAAAGGTGAATATTTGGCTGAAATCACTAGAGAAGTCTTCGATGATTTAGAGTCTTCTAAATATCAGATGGCCGAGTATAGAATCTCAATATATGGTAGAAGTATTGATGAATGGGATAAACTGGCAGCATGGGTCATCGATAATAAATTATTTTCTCATAATGTTAGATGGCTTATTCAAGTTCCTAGATTATACAATATTTACAAAGATAATGGAATAATCAAGAATTTCAGAGATGTAATTAATAATTTATTTAAACCTTTGTTTGAAGTAACTAAAAATCCACAATCGCATCCTAAATTACATGTTTTCTTACAAAGGGTTATTGGATTTGATTCAGTCGATGATGAATCTAAGACTGATAGACGATTCCATAAGAAATTTCCATTTCCTAGTAATTGGGATTCTGAATATAATCCACCTTATTCATACTATCTCTATTATTTATTCTCAAATATATCATCATTAAATCAATGGAGGAAATTACGTGGTTTTAATACACTTGTTCTAAGACCACATTCGGGTGAAGCTGGCGATCCTGAACATTTGATTTCGGCTTACTTAACATCTGAAAGTATCAGTCATGGTATATTGTTGCGCAAACTCCCACTCATTCAATATTTATATTATCTTTGTCAGATTGGTATTGCAATGTCACCATTATCCAACAATGCATTATTCTTAACATATGATAAGAATCCATTCCCATCGTATTTCAAGCGTGGTCTGAATGTCGCATTATCAACAGATGATCCATTGCAAT
Organism: Pichia heedii; assembly: GCA_030579495.1. Taxonomy (NCBI): domain Eukaryota; kingdom Fungi; phylum Ascomycota; class Pichiomycetes; order Pichiales; family Pichiaceae; genus Pichia; species Pichia heedii. The sequence continues at coordinate 63,015 of JAKTRA010000015.1, read as the reverse complement.
TTTCATACACTAGAGAGCCATTAATTGAAGAATATTCTGTTGCTGCTCAAATTTGGAAATTATCGAATGTTGATATGTCTGAACTTGCTAAAAACTCTGTTAAAATGAGTGGGTTTGAATATGAGCTGAAAAAGCATTGGATTGGTGATAAATTTAATGTTGGTGGAGTTGAAGGTAACAATATTGAGAAGACCAATGTTCCAGATATTCGTGTCTCTTATAGGGAGGAGACACTTCAAACTGAATTTGGCTTAATTGAATATTATAATAGTATAGCTTGTATTTAGTAGAGTTTTGTTTTGTTTTTGTTTTTTTTTTTGTCTTGTGCTTTTAATGCTTTGAATGGTATATAACTTGATATACAATATAAGTTTGTATTATATAATATAATCGGAGTAGAATTCGAAGATGTTAGATCGAAACCGGTTCGATGCTAGATTCATAACCAAAAATGCGGTAATTGTGTTCATCAATTCTTTTATAAATTTCCCTCTTGAATTGATTGCTATACATATCGTATTGAAAGTTTGATACCTCATTTGGAGTTTTCAAATTACGTATATCATAAAACCATAATGAAAGATTACTGAAAAATCCATTATTATATGGTTTATCTGAAGGCTTTAGTGGTACAATAAGTCTTAAATTTGGATCATGTGGATGTTGAACATTAACATATAAAGCATAATCATAAAAATTTTCATCATCAATGGTATTCAATTTAATCGCCTTTTTCCAACTTAATCTATCCAATCTTTCGATCGTTGTTTCTCCACGGAATAAGTCACCGAACAAATTCATCAGTAATTGAGCAACTAAAATTGACAGAATACCTGTAAGTATTACAAATACTATTAACGCCGAGTGCATTTTATTTTCTATTCCACTGTAAGTTGCTGCTGATATCCAAGTAAATAGCATCAAGATTTGAATTGAAATCACATATATCATGAAGTAGCCATAGTTTTGTTTACCAATTGTGAACCCGACAAATGTACAAAAATGATCAAACCAAGGTATACATTGATTAGTAATTGAAGAATGATGACTTCGTAGCAATTTTAACGAACAACATTCAGAGCACCAAGAAGGTAATCCATTTTTATCACAGTCAAATATTGGAGGTGGTGATAATAATCCATTATCTTCTTGTGTTTCTGATAATGATAATGAGGAGAAAGTTTCATTTTTACTATCAAAATTAAGTTTACTGGCATGATAAACGTATTTGGATAGATTGTATGGAGGTACTTTTACTAATATATGGCCTGGTTTCTTTAAAATCAGTAAACCCCAGAATATCAATGTAATCAACCAGAAGAAGTTGGCTATTGTTATAAATACTATCATGGTAGTCTTATCGTTATAGATTTTGTAGATTTTCTGATAACATAGGAAATATGAGTAAACCCATTCACTGAATGCCATATAAAGTATAACACATGTGGGAACCAGTAGTCTCCAATACTTATTTTTAGTTAGAATAGTCATATCATTGATTGTTCGTTATTGTTGAAGAAAAATAGAAGAAGAGATGAAAAGATAATTCAGAAGAATCAGGAACGGAGAATGAAATTCATTTGTTGAAAGATCAACAAATACGAACATGAGAAAACTAAATGAAAAACTTTTCTTACAATATTTACTTTTCAAAATGAACATATTAGGCTAGATATTTATTAGACAATTTACATGATAGATTGATAGTTATAGTTATAAACCTTTAAGCTGGGTTACAGATACCAAGTTTCTAGTAATCAAAGGCCAATTGTCCTCCAATTTTGTTGATTTGATCTTCAATTTATAGTTTTTTTCAATAGTACCAACATCTGCAAATTCTTGTAAATTATCATCATTTATATCGATTATATCACCATCTACTATATTTCTCAGATGGTTTAACTGCTCTTGTATGTAAGTATCATTTATTTCTTCCGTTTTCACTATCTTTACAATCAAAATACAGTTTGAATCTTTCGATATACCGAATTTATTCAAACAATCCATGATATTCTTGAATGGTGACAATGAATAGATCAACTCAGTATGTAATGACCTAGATTTCATACTATCGTTGTTTTCATTCATCAAAGTCTTATAAACTGCACTATATAGTTGTTCTAAACTGACTATATTCTTGCCATTTATAAATGCGTAGTCATAGTCTTTATTACCTTTGATAAGGTTATCCTTGATTTCCTGGCAGTTACCAACATTCACAGCTAAAAGAGACAGTGCCTTGTATTTGGTATACACTGGGATTTCAATCTCTGTGAATGGCAACGATGTAGTCATTGAATAATGTTGCTTGAAGAGATAAAGACGTTGAAAGAAATTGACTTCTCGCATTAGTGGTGTAAGAGAAACGTAATTAATGTTTAATATTGCACTATGTGTGTATTATTGATTATCAAGCTATCTTGAAGAGTGTAGTGTTGTTTATGTTTGAGGCTGAAAACTGTCAATTGCAATATAACCATGGAAAATGTTTGGGCTAGTGAATCTGATTTTAATGAGAATGTATGGGACACACAATCTGTTGATGGATGTGAAATTAATATTGATGAGGAAACATCCATAGAATGTATTAATGATAACAGCAATTATAGTAAATATAGTGAAAAACATTCAATTGAACCTATAGATGATACACAAGTATGGGGTGATAGAGACATTATACGAAGTGAAAGAAGTGATGTTGGTGGGCTTATAGGAAGTGAAGAAGATGAAATCATAAGAGAATGTAATAGTAGAAAAGAAAATGTTGATTATGATAATCATGATGATGATGATGGTGATGTTGATGGGAATGTTGATGGTGATATTGATGATGATGTCGATGGATTTGATGGTAATAATGATGATAATGATGATGCAGATTTTGGTGATTTTGAGGAGATTCCAATAATAAAAATGGAATTCAATAAACCAATTGATACTATATTGTCAAATATCCTCCCACAGGCAAAACATGAACCAAAACCATCAGATTCTGTAAATAAAGCAGCATTGTTGATTGAAGGTGGTTTTAAGCCAATGAAATGCTACAATATTTTAACATCAGATAACCGACTCTATTTTTTGGATAAATTAGATATAATGAATACACGTCAAGTTGGTTGTATGGATAATTCCAATATCAGACAAGAACTTGCAAAAATTTCAAATGATTGGATATGTAATGATAAAGGATTTGATAAAAGAAGTCATCGAAAGTCTAGTTCTATTTCAAACTCATGGAATGACATAGGACAGAAAAGAAATATATTTCGATGGTCAAGTAAATTTGAAGATGATGAGAACGGAAATGATAAAATTGAAAATGTAACGATAAAGTATAACTTATCACAGAAACTTTTGAACTCTGCACATAATGAAGTACGTAAAATTATTGATGAAAGAGAAGAATTAGAGAGACAAGAAAAGATAACTCTTGAACTTTTAAAGAAAGAGAGAGATGAAAAATTACAGCAAAGCAAATCGAAAAAAGAAGAAGAAATGTCTAAATATGAAACTAATGAACCAATTACTAGTAATACCAAGAAGAAAGGATTCTTTGGAAAGATTTTCAATAGTAAGAGTAAAATTGCTAAAGATCATATATCACATACTGCTATATCGAATCCAAAGGAAACTAACAATGAAAGAGAACTCTCTCTAAAAGAATTAATGGAAAGAGATGGATACGATTTTTCCACTAGTAAACATAAGAACTGGATAGGAAAACCGTTCAAGAGTAAACATAAAGATTATGAAGACGAAGACGATGATGATAATGGTGATAACGAATATGATGAAAAAGATCGTAAGCGTATTGACAAACATAAAAATAGTAGTAAAACTATTGAAGGAGAATATGGATTAGTGTCAAATATGGACGAAAGTAGTAACATGAATGAAACTATGATTGATGATGGTTTGGATATCTTTGATCATAGTGAGAACGTTGAGGAAAGTGTCAGTCATGAGGATAGTAGTGATTATAGTAGTGATGAAAACAATGAAGAAATTCCTAGCCAAGAAACTAATCAAATGGATGAGATGGAAAAAGAAGCATATAATCTCATTGATCTATGATATTTGATTTTGTTCTATCCGATTATATACAAGTTAAATGTACCATTATAAAGACTAAATATGAAACTATATATTGAACATAATAATGTAACAATGTGATTATTATTTAGCATCTTGTTTAGGGAAATAGTCGTAAAACCAGATTTGTCTTGGAGGATATTCAGTTGGAACTCTTAGTTCTAATGGGAATCTCTTACCATATTGAAGTTCATTTGCAATCTCGTAAAGTTCAGGGTTGATTTTTTGCAGTTCTGATACTGCTTCTTTCATGGATTCGTACTGCTTATTTAAAAGTTCATTCTTTTCAGATATTCTTCTTTTCCTATAGTGGGACCATGCTGTCATAACTGTTTTGTGTTTCACATAGTCTTCTTTACATAGTTTCAACAGTCTTGGTTGTTTCCTACCAGCTGACATGACAGAAAGTTGGGTTACGATTCTCTCCAATTGTGGATTGAGTCCAGACTTGTCTCTCTTGTATCTAACTTGTTGTGTTGGTTTGACATGACTTACCGTCTGAATTATGGCTCTAGGTGTGTACATGGTGTTTGTCTAGCAATGTCTAGCTATTCTCCAGTGATAACTCTCTAATAGCCAGTGTTCAATGTCTGAACAGTTACCATTTCTCTCGATTTTTCCAATTTTTTTTTTTTTTCACTCCATTTCCACTATGAGAAAAAACGTCGCTGGGACTGGAAAGGAGAGAAACGATAAGATCAGATACATCCACAGTTTAATTCTCTGAGGGTGTATCTACAAGGTTGTAACTCGATCTACAACTCAATCAGGAGGAATGGATCAGCAAAGTACAACTGACCCAGTAGAGACTAATCCCTTTCGGAAACTGGCTCAGGAAGAACGGAAACTTAACTCGCAAAAAAACATCTCTGACATCCAATCAACAAATAAATCAACTTCCAATAATAGATCTGATCTTGGATCTGATCCAACTTATGATGATTACGCAGAACTGGTTGATGATTATATCCCTAGTTATAATGTAATGGAGTTGAATGATAGCAATACAAGTAACGGAAATGTACCAATTGGAAGTACAATTAAAAATAATGCATCTAGCGATGATGATGATGATGATGATGAATTACCATTAATGGATGTGTCTCCAATGGCTATACAACAACTTAAAAGTACTTTATCAAAATCGACAATATCTTCAACCACTGAACCTAAAAAAGGACCAATATCAGTCCCTCCTTCTAAAACTATAAAGTCAACAGATCCAGTTTCAATTGAAAATTCTAATGACGGAAGTGCTATTGCAAGTAACTTAGATGAATCAAATATACCAAAAACTCAAAACCCTCCAATTGATATGGATATACCACCAATAACACCATTAAGACCACCTGAACTACCTAGAAGAAGAAGCAGTAATACTTCATTCAAAAAAGTTTCTAATCTAGACCCAGGATCGATGTCTACTGTGCCATACCATTCATTTCTAGATGAGATAAATCATAGTACACATTCAAATAATGATGCATCTCAAAACACTGATATAAATACAGACAATGAACGAAAAAAACCAAATCTACCTAAAAGACGAATACCACCTTCATTACCAAAGGCTACCCCAGATCCTTCAAATGAACAACTATATTCCAGAACCAATAATTTGGACTCATCATCTCTTTCTAATTTGATTGACATTACTCCTGTTCAATCAATTACACCTGTATTATCTCCATCAAACTCTTCTGAAAATATCAAAGTCTTACCATCAAAAGTTAGTTTAGAACAAAACAACCGTTCAACTCCAACGATTGTTATTTCTGAAGTAAATAATCCATCAAACTCTCCACCTCCGTTGCCTAAAAAGCCACAATTACCGAAAAAACCACAGAGTTTGTTCAATAGCCATCAAACTTCTGCTCATGAACTTTTAGAGAATTATAATAGGAGGTCATCTTTATCAAGTATTAACAATTCAACCTCTTCATCATATAATATTGAATACAGTAATGATAGTTACAATAATAATATCAATATTTATAATAACAACAATAACAGGAATAATGATCCTATAAATAATAACTTAGATAATAGTCTTGACTCAAACTTAAACTCCAATTTAGCTTTGAGTTTGGATTTGGATCTAGAAAGCTTGAAGAATCTAGGAATTACAGAAGAAATCATCAGAGAACAAAGACAAATTGAGGAACGAATTGAACGAGAAAATAAATTCAAGCCTCTTCCCGTAGTGAGTGATGCTGTTTTATTAGATATAGGAGATAGTTCGAATGTTAACACAACGTTATCTTCATCACAATTGAATAATGATAGTGTATCAATTGTCTCTTCAGAAACTGAAAATACACATATGGATGTATCACAATTAGAAATACCAACGAATCTATCAAGAAGTCAAAGTTTACTATCAAATAATGAAAACTCGGATATACAATCCACGAATAGTAGTACAATTGGCAATAATTCTAATGTGAATAATGATATAACAGAAGAAGAATTCATAAGTCTATTACCACCTGTTCCAAAATATAAAGTAACTGCTGATGAGACGGAACTCTCAATACCAAACGGTAAGGCAATTGATATCATAATATTCAATGATAATCATGGTGATGAGGAACCTCCTGAATATACTCCAGTTTCAGCAGCATTAAAGTCTATTATCAGAAGACCACAGTTCTCTCAAACCGGAGGTGATAGTTTAAGTATTAGAAGAAGAGAACAACAGCAAGCACAAAACTTAAACCATTCCTCAAATTCTTCTTCTAGTTCTATTACAAGAAGCTCTAGAAATTCAAGAAGTTCGACAAACACTTCAAGAAGAGTATTTACTAGAAACTCATCTTCAATTTCATGAATTACATACTTGTATCATTTATTTTTTATAAATTTATCTATATAATCAAAGCATTTTTCTTATAACTCTATTAAATAGACCCATCAACATGATTTTTTTTAAAGAACAACCTAATAAATCTAATACTAGTATAACTTTAGAGATGTCTTCCAGCATTTTTATCTGTTATTACTCCGATATAGTGTAATGGCTATCACGGTCCGCTTTCACCGGGCAGACCCGGGTTCGATTCCCGGTATCGGAAACATTTTTTTTTGCTCTTGTTTCTTTCTCCTCCTCATATACCTTCTAATCAAAAGATAAATGCAATTGTAGGCCAACCTGCAAATAATATTATCAGCATACACCGTTTCCAATGAAAACAACGGAACAAACGTTGAAAGTAATATCGTCTACATATAATCTGCTTTTTAGTACTGTATTCGATGAGGGCGCTTTTTTCCAAAAAGGGTAATTGCCGTTGTAGATAAGATTTATAATTGATGATATAGAACCTTGGGGATAATTACTATAAATTGGACTGATAGTACACTAAAGTTGAGTTTATCATTGTCAACTCTGGAGATGCTACCAAAGAGTTAATATATAAATAATTAAGACACGAAATGACTATTGAAGCTAAGACTAAATCCTATGTTTTCCAAAAAAAGATCGCCCATAAGGGTCTTATGTGTGTTGGTACTAAAAATGATGGTATGTATTTAGTTTTAGAAGATCCAGCAACTGGAGAGCAGAAAGTTGTTCTTGACGGTATATCTGGTGCAGCAGTTTGTTCTTTAGGTCATGCAGATCCAGAAATTACAAGCCAATTTTCAAAATGGGCTTCTGAAAGTCCATATACATTCGGTGCATACTATGGTAACAATCCTGCTGAAGATTTGAGTAAGTTTATGTGTGATAGATCCAAAGGTGCCTTTGAATCATGTTTATGGACACAATCTGGTTCAGAAGCAACTGAAAATGCCATCAAACTTATGAGACAATATCATTTAGAAAATGGTGACGATAAGAGATATAAAATTATCTCAAGATTACAATCTTATCATGGTTTCACAATTGGTGCTTTATCTGTTGGTGATGGTACTAGAAAACCACCTTTCAAGCCAATCTTATTAAGTGATGAACAAACTCCAAAGATGCCTCAACTTTACCCTTATAGAGATTGGAAAGAAGGCATGACTGAAGATGATTATACTAAAATGCTTTTAGAACAAGCAGAGAAAGTCTTTATTGACAATGATCCTTCAACTATTTCTGGTGTTATTATAGAAACCGTTGGTGGTTCTACCATCGGCACTCCAACTCCACCAAAAGGTTATTTAGATGGTTTAAAGGCGATTTGTCATAAATATGGTGCTCTATTTATGTTGGATGAAGTTATGTGTGGTCTAGGTAGATGTGGTTATGATTTTACTTGGATGCATCCTGAATTTGGTTTAACTACTGGCGGTCCAGATCTTTTATCTGTTGGTAAAACAATTGGTTCTGGTTTCATCACTTTAGCTGGTTTATTATTTTCACCAAAATTCTGTAAAGTTTTCAACGAAGGTTCTGGTTATATTATGGGTGCCCAAACCTATCATTCTCATGCTTTCACATGTAGAGTTGGTTTAGCCGTTCAACAAAAAATTGTAAGGGATAATTTAGTTGAAAATGTCAGAGTTGTCGGAGGTTATATGAAGGAGCAATTAAAGGAAAAGTTAAAGGATTGTAAAATTGCAGGTGACGTTAGAGGTGCTGGTAACTTTCTTTCCGTCGAAGCTGTCAAAGATAAAGCAACTAAAGAATCATTCGATCCAAAATTAGCTGTTGGGCCAACTCTTCATAAAAGAATCTTTGATAAAGGTGTCATTGTTATGGGTGCTAATGGTACGACTGGCTATGAATACCACGGTTTTACCGATGTTACTTGCTTTGGTGATCATATTACGATGGGCCCAGCATTCACTTCCACCAAGGAACATGCTGATATTATTATTAAGGCTGTAGTTGAAGCATTCTTCGACCTTGAAAAGGAATTATTATAATTCATTTTGTTATACTTATTTAATTTTCATAGTTTTCTTTTATTTATAAACCTAAGAATTTCATATATTCTCTCTTGGAATATCCGGATTCATTTTGAAATACTTTTCCAATCTTGCCGCTATACTCTTTCCATTCCATAACTCCTCATTACTATTGGGATCAATGGATAGTTTGGGTAAACCATATTGTTCAATACAAGCACCACTAGCAATAGTTGCATAGATACATGCTTTTGTATAATCTTTGTGATATTTTACAAAAGCAGTCGTAAATGCACCAACAAAGGTATTACCACATCCTGTTGGATCCATGACTTTATCATCATCATCATTATTATCTAATTTTTCATGATATGGCGGAAACCATTTAATTTCGTTAGAATCATTTTTCAAATAACAGCAACCTAATTTTCCACATCTCAAAACTATTCCACTTTCTGGTTTAGTCATATAATTGATAAATTTCCTTGCAACTATTTCGCAACTGAGTTTATCCATCGGTTCAGACTCACCAAAATATGAAGCACATTCTGCAGCATTCGGTGTTAAAATATCAACATCTCTCAAAATCGAAGTTGTTTCATTCAAATATTCAGGGAAACAACAGTCAGGTATGGGTTCCCATGCAATTACAACATCATTTAATTTTACTGAGTTGCTCTCCAGTTCTTTCATTAGTTCAAGACATCGAGTTGGTGAACAAACAAAATGAAAGGATTTACTTTGTACCATCCATGGATGCAAATCTGAAATAGTGATCCTCTTCTTTGGTGTTAAATATTTGAATGATCTAAATTCATTTTCATCATAACCGTTCCAACTTCTTGTGCATTTTCTTGTATTATCATATCTAAAAATTCCAGCTGAATTCCATGATTTCAATTCTTCCAAAATTTCTTTCGGACAATCGTTACCGATGTCAATGACCCAAGCGCATTTTTCTGATTCTGTTGAACCTAAAACCATTCGTGATCCACAGATTGCAAAAGTCCCAGCTCCTCCTAAGATTCCATCAACTTTATAATCTGGAAAGCTTATTTCATCAATAATAAACATCCCCAAGGATGTGAATAATGGTGGTACATGGGGGTTATCATTGGTACTCATGTTTTATAAGTATGATCATGAAAGTTTCATGGTTATTATATTAGAAATTGAAATTGAACATCACAATTGTTGAATTGCCTAATTAGGAGAATTCAAAAAAAATTTTTTTTTTTGCTGTTTTCGTTGAAGATTTTTCATGAAATTTATAAGTTATTTGATCTTTTGATATAACAAACTATCTCTAAGGGTGATGAGTGATTTCGAACAGAAAAAAAATTTTTTATTGAAAGAAATTGGATTGAATTCAGAAGAAAATCCAGATGCATCACCAAAGGGAACAATTGATCCATTATGTATTCCTTTGATTAATTTGATAAACTCACATAATGATATGGTGACAACGTCATCTTGTTCAGGAAGACTTTCTGTGTTTCTTGAAGGATCTAAGGGGAATAGCTATCCTGATGATCGTGCAATGACAAAGGTTAAAATTGGAGCAAAGGGTGACGGTGGTCATTGGTTATTTGTATCTCATGAAAAGGATGATATAAGAGAATGGTGGAAGCAAAATAATATGAAGTTTATCTATAAAACAAACATCAATGATGATGAGTACAATTCAAATACAAGGTATATTCTATTCAAATATGAACCTCTGATTCTACATGTCAAGTGTCGTGATTTTGATTCCGCATCAAAATTATATAGTACAGCGATGGGTTGCGGATTCCGTGAATCTGGTATTGGAGCTAACAATAATGTAGCTATCCGAATTTCAATCAGGTTAGACATTCCAATAGGTTTTATGGAGAAAGAAGGCGGAAATTTGATTCTGACTGTGGATGAATCATATTTAAAAATGATTACGAAACTAGTTCATGATAGATTTTTAGAAAATGAAAGGAAAATCGATTTATTGTATTCTAGAATTGATACAGAAATAATCCAATCAGTTTCCGAAATAGTTGTCAAGGAGACTAAGGAAGAACGGAAAGAAAGAAAAATGAGAGAAGGATTAGCAAGAAGAGACGAAGTAAGAAGGATAAAGGAAGAAAAGAGAAGATTGAAACAACTTCAGGAAGAACAGAATGTAAAAAGCGATTAGAATTGGTGTTTAAATATTCGAAAGTCAACTCAAATAATTGTTAAAATTTGCAAGTTTCTGTTTCCACAACAAAGTCTATATCAGTTATATCACGAGTTTTACCTTTAGTAACTCTCCAATCGGCATTAGCTGGATCAACTAGTTCTCTATCAAGTCTTGAATTCCATTTCCAACAATTTCTAATCGCAGGATCTAACTCACCACCAATCATTTGAAAAATATATTTACCAATATTAGGGAAAAACTTAAATCCATGACCCGAATCACCAGTTGCAATATATAAATTACTGAACTTTGGAACTTTATCAATCAAAAAGTTTGATTTCTCAGTATCACCATACCAACATACCTTGGATCCGAAAAACTTGTGATTTTTAAGAGATGGCATATACTTATTCAATAATTCATAAAAATCAGCAACGTATTCTTTGGGAATGGTATCTTGAGGATTCTCATTATGATATCTAGGTAGTGATATTCTAGAATTTTCATTGAATGGATCCGATACGTTTCTTTTGATACCACAACCTGTTAGACAAATTTTCATTATACGTGTAGTTGGATCAGGAGGGAAGAAATAACCCATTTCTGCATCAAATACAACAGGTATATCTTTAAACAATTGATATTCTTCAGCATCCAGCTGAATATGAGTAACAAATGCACCAGTTGCTGACTGTTGATTCTCTAAGTTAAGAATTGATCCACTATTTGCACCTGCCGCAAGGATTACTGTAGCTGCACTATGTATATAACCTGACTTTGTTATAACGCCAACATCACCATTCTCGTAACGCTTAACTCCTACTACATTCCCCATTTCACCAAAGATAAATTTAACTCTAGGATGTGAAGAAAGGTATTTATAGACATCATTTATTGTTTGGGAAGACATGCCTAAACCACCTTCAGGATTGTATTTTATCACTTGGTTTTTTGGAATAGTATTCTCTTTGAATGCTTGGAATTTCTGTCCAATTTCAGAACCACCTTTGTAAAATTCATATTTCAATCCTTCACCTAATGAATTCACAATTTGAATACCTTTCATTTCAAATTCTAATCTACCTTTATGATTCATAGGTGAAGCTAATATACGACCACATTCGTTGAATGACTTATTAAATAGATCATCGGATCTCCAGAGATGCAGTGCTTCAATTGCCATCCTTGCATATATTGGATCATTATATTCGTATCTTATAATTTTATTGAAATCATTTGCAGCAGACCAAGGTGATGGTGGTTGGTATTTATCAAGTATGCAGACAAAATGACCTCTTCTTGCAGCCTCCAGTGCCGTTGATAAACCGAAAACACCACAACCTACTATGAGAATTGGACCATCCACCATACTTAAGTTTAATATAGACTAATGATGTATTATGTATACGAAATATTGAATTTGATAAAGAGTATAAAGTTGCATGAAGTTTCGAGTGAATTGATTTTGTTTTGAAATCCATACACTACATCTATTATGTAACTTTTGATTGGTTCATATTGAACTTCTTCAATCAGTGCACGTACGATCACCAAGATATTACCATATATACCACCTTTTTCTTCTACATGAAGTGGACTACTGTAAAAGTTGGTTTGGTCAGTTGATCTGTAGAACCAAACAATACTTTTTTCAGTTTTAAATATAACACTGAAAAGTTTTAAACTCTCAAACAATACCTTTGATCTCTACAAACATGTACTGGATGTACTATACAATTCTACTATATCATTCAATGCCAGACATACCCTGATTTTACAAAATGAGAAAACAAGATTAAATTATCAAAAGGATGTTATTCGTAGTTTTTGAATATACGATGCAATCAAATGATGAAATCATACAAGAACTGATTTATTGATAATATTATATAACAAAACCGTGGTTTGAAGTTGTAGGATGATTTAAGGTAGGAAGTGGTTGAAAGATTATAAAGTTCGTTATATGATTAGAAAGATCCAATATGTAGACAAGAAGTCTTAACATTTCTTATATTCACCTGAAGGGTTGACCTTTTTGTTTTGAATTGGAAATATTTCCTAATCTAGTAATATATATTTGACAGGAATGGGGTCGAAGATTAGGTAATCAACCAATGATTGGCTTTAGTTAATCAAGAGATAAACTCAGTACACCAGATAAATAATGATATGATCAATGATATGATTCAACCAGAGAATTCTCGTGAGTGAGAAATCTAGACATTATAAAGAGTCAACATCCCTCGAGGTTTTGGAGGGAAGATATATAGAGATTCTTTATAAACATAGAAATACTCAGAAAACAGGACACCCTGTTACATCACTTACCAGTACTTCTTATTACGTAATCACCGACTGCATTAACAAGAACTTAACAGCTATCGATAGATACTTCGAAAACATTCCTGTTGAAACCTACAATACTTTCCGTTTTTGGCTAGATTTAGCTGCATGGATACTCCCTCCTTTGAGCAACATTATCCATCTCAGCACGACCATCTGTTCTAAGGTCATAATTCCAAATGCCTTTCATTTATTGAACTGGGCCATTACAATGATCGTTAAATCACAATTTTTTAAAAAGGAAGTGGTCTGGGTCGGTCACAAACTCATAACAAATGAGAAGAATAAGATCTTGATCGCTCCTAGAGACCAAAACTGTGAGATCATTAGAAATTTTCCAGTTCCAAGCACAACATCTAATCACATTACTCATTATCTTCTATTTTACCACTTGTTATAATCTTCGCAAGAGAAAAGAAAAACAGGCAAAAGAAGAAAGGGATAGAACAGAGAAAGCTACAGCCAATCACATAACCATCAACGCCAACATTCAACAAATATTCCCATATTTAAGCACGTTGACTACAATGAACACTGAGGAGTCCAACTCAGAAAATAAACACAAAATATGCCAACAGGAAACACGTATGATCCCAGCGATTACCATCCGTCCTGATGAACATAAATTTATTGAAAAATTTAGAAATTTAGATCCTACAACTAAAACTTACAGAATTAGGACCATTAACTTTTACAATAACTGTGGTTATTTTCTTGCCAACATCATGAAAGAGCTATACCTTAAGAAATTTGATCAAGAACTCTTGGTATCGAACATTTTGAAAGCAACTAGAGACAAGACCCACCCATTCATTAACCGCTTAGAAGAAAGAGTCGAAAACGAAGGCTGGAAGGATAGACATGAATTTGCAAACTACCTTCTAGAACAATTTCCATCGACCACAACGTATCGTCAAGAAGCAATCGATTTTATGCTGGACATCTCAAGAAACCCAGCAATGATGATGGAGGAACTTTTAACGAATGTGAGCACATGGTTAGAAACAGGGTTTTATACGGTAACTATTGACACCATAGAAGCTAGGAATTTTGCCATTAATTTTGGACCATTCCGCAACTTCGAGGACAAACGAGGATTGGAATATCTCGCCAGTAATGCCAATAATTACTACCATTCCCTGATTTACCTTTATTTACTGAAAAATAACACGGTAATGAAAACTAAAATAAACATCAACAAATTCAAAAACCCAAAAAAAGAAAAGAAAACAGACAACAAAGAAGAGAAAGGAGAAGAAAAAGAAAGAGAGAAAGTAGAAAAGAAAGAGAACGAGAAAGTAAAAGAGAAAAAGAGAAAAAGACCTAATAAAAAGACTACACAAGACAAAACCAGATCTAGAAGCCAAACGGGGGAAAGCAAGAATTCCAAAATCGACATCGTTCAACTCAATAATATATACACTGAATCCAAAGGAACAACACTACCATCATTCCAAATCTGTTTTCCATTTGATGAACAACAAAAACCATTTTATGCATTAGTCGACACAGGAGCGGTTGCATCATTGTAAAAACATTGTAGAAGAATACGACCTACCAACAGTTCAACCAACTGAGAATCACCAAATCCTTATCAAAACAATATTAAAAGAAAAGCTAATACCAAAGGTAACATGCACCATAGAACTATCAATTAAGAGTAATTTCTACACAGAGTCCTTTATCGTATTACCTGACATCGATGATACCATAATTTTAGGTTACCCATTCATTCAAAAATTCAAAGAAGATTTACCAGAACCGATGAAAGTTGAAACCCAAATCACTAATACATTATTGAAACGTGTATTCCAAAATTACAAGCCTGGACCAATTAGTTTACCAGACTGTAGAGAAACAGACTACAAATTCGATCTAATCCAACCAATTGAATCACTAGAAAGAGACCGCCATCATAAACACTCTCTTAGAGATGAACAATTTATGGAAGAAGAAGTAGAAGATTTGCTAAAGAAACAATTCATTGTTCCCACATCCCCAAATAGCTACTACGCAACACCATTTGTCGCCAGAAAAGGTAAGAAACCAAGAATGGTATTAGAATACCAAGCGCTCAACAGTATTACAAGAGTCATACCAAAAAGAATACCCAACTCTGAAAAACTCACGGTAGGTTTACACGGACAATACATGTCGGCATTAGATTTATCAAGCGCATATCATCATTTAAGACTAGCGCCAGAAACACAAAAATTTACCACATTCCGAGTCGGTGATAACTTTTACAATTGGCAAGTTCTCCCATTTGGACTATCTAATGCACCAGAAGTTTTTTCAAGATTTATTGGTTCCGTTTTGGCCCCTGCAAAAAAATACTGCAGAATGTATTTAGATGACATCCTCATATTTAGTGACTCCCTAGAAGATCACGAACAACATCTCACCCAGATTGTGAAGTTATTACAGAAAAAAAAAAAAAACTCAGTTTATCCTCTTTCCGCACGAGGTGAAATCAGTAGGTGGTTGATGAGTTGGAATACTCCGACAATAGCAAATTCTGTTGTTTGCCACTTGAAGCTTCGTAGCTTGCTGTGACTTCAACGTCTTTCGCAGGATGAAGCATATATCCAATGACTCTGTCAACATCATTAGTTGGGATAGCTACTTTCGTAGAGTAATCAGTCATCCTAACATAAAACTGACAAGCTGATCCACGTTGTGAAACAGATTGTTTCTGCATGTTGAAATGGTTGATCATGAAATCGCTATATCCATCTAAGTAGATACCTCTCATTTCTGTAAAAGCTTCTAACATGATTTTAATACGGTTAGAAGGTGTATTAAATGATGCTTTGTATTCAGTGAATGTCAATGCAGTATTAATAATACTGCTAGCTTGTGTACTAAATGGTTGCGAATAATCAAGATTAATCGCATGATAGTAAGCTCTTAACTCATTGGATCTAGAGTAAGATGCAGGAATTGAAGCTAAAGCTCCATGTAATGGATCTCCAAATTGCATAACAACTGGGGAATACAAAACTCCTCCTTCCATTGTTCTAGATTTTGCCATATTAGCGATCTTATCGGTAATAAGCTCTTTGAATTTATCAAAGGTCTTCTTATCGTAGATAGGTAATAAGGATACTGTAGTGTTAATATCTTCATATTTATTTAACTCATGATTATTATAATCATAAGTTGCTGATGCAGTTGAATAACTAATAATATTTTCAATAGCCGTAGTAAGAACTGATTCATAATTGTCAATTTTGACCGCTCCAACCCTAGTTGCAGAATATGCAGAGAAACATACCGAGTTGAAAGATTCCCTCAATAGAAAGAAAGAATAAAAGGAGAAGAAGAGGCGTGTAATGTAGTTCGCAAGATATACTTACGTAAGCAAGTATAATTGTGGAGAACGTCCATTATATAATTAACAGTTGTCGACATTTAGCTTTATAGGATGTTTATAGTTCTTATAGAACAAGTATTGTTTTGTTTACAATCGTAGTATACGCATACGTCACTATAGATACAATGGATAAGAGTCAATACACCCAACCAGGCAGAGCATCTTTATTACATGGAGCCCGTAGTGCTCTGATCCACGCTGTGATTCCTTCAATCCTAATTTCCCTTGGTGCAACAAGTTTGACGAACTGGTATGATACAACATACAATTATTCAAACGAGGAATTGGCTATTGACAGGAATGGGGTCGAAGATTAGGTAATCAACCAATGAATGGCTTAACTAATCAAGAGGTAAACTCAGTACACCAGATAAATAATGATATGATCAATGACATGATCAACTAGATAATTCTCGTGAGTGAGAAATGTAGACATTATAAAGAGTCAACATCCCTCGAGGTTTTGGAGGGAAGATATATAGAGATTCTTTAGAGAGATAGAAAATACTCAGAAAACAGGACACCCTGTTACATCACTTACCAGTACTTCTTATTACGTAATCACCGACCGAAATAACTAGGACTTAACAATATTAATCTCCCGAGATAAGTCCTTAAGAATGGTTTTGTTTTGTTTTGTTCATATTGATGTTGTCTAAACCCAACGGTGAACACTCTATTGGTACTCTCAAACCCATTTCCCACACCCTCCAACAACTACTGGATATCTACTCCTATTTGTTGGATTATCACTTGGGGAGCTTTAGAGAAAACAAACCATAATTGCTTACTATTGAACTAAAAAAATACTATCGATCATGGTCAGCAGAATTCTCCCTCAGACAATTGATTTCTTAGTTTCAGCGCAGTAGTCCCACGACAAAACTAGTTGTTGAAAGAGAAAACGACAGTTGAAGCAAATGTGATGTTATATTTTCCAACATTCAAGTTGATGTGGACGATATACTTTTCACTCGCGTGCAGTAATCCTCTGATAATTTTTAGTGAGGGTTTCGGACAAATCTATTGTATGGTTACATCTTTATGTATAAACAGATCTATTACAATTAAAACAATGTTGAAGGATCAACTATACCAAAAAAAAAGTAGCAGAAACTCTATTACAACTATATGCCTATATGAAATATTTATTCAAGGAGCAGATACATCATTTGGAGTTGATTCTTTTTCTAGAAATTCTGTCCATAGAGACACAAAAGATTGTGATGCTGATTCTGAGTTCTGACGCTCTGGATGTGGTACCTCAACCACACTATTTGATTTTGATTTATAATTACCAGAAGATATAAGACCTGCATGTCTCTTCTTTTCATCGTCCCAATCGAGGAAGTTAGCTAGTAACTGTAAAACTTCAAATTTCTTCGTATCACCTCTTGGAATTTGTAAGAAACTAATGAATAAATTAGAAACAAGTTCTCTATCAACAGTTTCTTTACTAGTTTCTCTCTTAATTAACTTCAATGCTTTCGTTAAATGTTCATTAAGCGTTATTGTTTCATGTCTTAATTTACCAATTAATAATTGTTTTTCTTTTAATTTTTCCTCTAATTCTTCTAATGTTTTGAGTTTTTCATCTTTTTCTGTTATCACAGATTTCAAATTATTGATTTCATCAATATAATCATTCAATTGAGTGACCTTTTCACTTAGTTGTTGTTTAACATTTGAGACAATCTCGGTGTTCTCTTTTCTCAGATCTTCAATGGTTTGATTCAATTGTGAAATATTTTGGGTAAAGTTTGTACATTTGGCATTCAATTCAGAATTCTCCTTCTGGCTATTCTCCAATTTAATCCTCAAATCGTTCAGTTCTTGTGTTAAATTGGTCTTTGACATTTTTTCTTCTTGTAAAAGAATCAAATATTCATCTAAATCAGATTTAGATTCTCTCAATTCTTTCTTCAAAGATTTATTTTCTGCTTCAATCTTTTTAGTATTATTCTCAAACTGGAAATCTTGAGTGTCCAATTCTTTCTTTAATTCCATATTCTGTTTTGTTAGTTTATCACATTCATAGTTCAGATTTGTGATTTCAGATTTCAACTCTGTTAATGTACTCTCAAAAGTTAAAATCTTAGTAGTTGAAGCATCAAGTTGTAACTTCAAGCTCTTGTTTTCAACTTCAACAGTTTCGAGTTTGGATTCTGATTCTTTCATTTTGGTGAAAATAGTCTTCATCTGCGATACTTTACTCAATAAAGTATTATAGTTTTCTCTATATTTTGCACCTTCTTCACTCTTTGCAGTTAGTTGTCTTTTAAGTTCTTCTATCTCTGACGTTTCCTCTTGTGACTTTGTTCTCTCATTCGATAGAGTTGATATCTGACTATCCAAAATAGCTATTTTTTCATCTTTTTCAATGGCGATTTTTTCAAGTTTAGTATTACTATCTTTTAACTCTTGCTTCAGACGATTTATTTCTCGTTGTAGATTACTGATTTCTTCCTTTGAGGAGCTTTCAGTGTCATTTGTTTCATTATCCATCTTTTTTGATTTAACATCTGTGTTTGAATCAACGTTTGAATCAGCATTTGAATCAACGTTTGAATCAGCATTTGAATCAATATTTGAATCAATATTTGTATTACTATGGACATCATCAGTGGTTTCTACACTTCCTTCTTGCTGAGATTTCTGATTTACAGCATCATGCTTCTTTGCTGTTTTGTTACCTTTCGACTTCTTCGCCATTGTCAACAGAGTGTCTTGTATATACGTGATTTTACTTCAAAAAACAGTCTTTCAGTTTGTGAATAGTATGAGACATTGAAAGAATCAGTCCCGCACCATGAATTTTGCTTTTTGTTGATGAATCTTTTTATATAATAACGACGGACACGTATAAAAATATTTATCTCTTGTTTGGTTAGCTTAAATTAACAACAGCTAATCCTTGTAAGAGTTATAAATACAATGAGTGCTGCGACAGTTGTGGTTTTAGCAATTGGTGTATTGATGAGATTCTTGACCTTCCAGTTTGTACCGAACTTGCACAAAGTTCTCGATCAGTTTGTGATGTTTTCAACACCAATCAATTCGTATAGGTCATTAAATGAAGGTATCTTCCTCTTATCGAATAACATGAACCCATACAATAATGGTGAAATCATTCATCACCCACCAATTCTTCTATGGCTCTTTAAAATAATAAAAGAATCGAATATAAACGAAAATATCAATATTGATATACTCTATTCGTTGCTCGATTTGTTTATATGTTTACAGCTAATAAAGATAAATAACAAACTTAACGGTTCAAATGGATTTTCCTCTTTGAAGATGGCTTGCTTTTATATGTTCAATCCATTTACATTGCTAACAACATTTTCAAAATCTACTTATATGGTCAATAATCTAACAATTATATCAATAATTAGTTGTTTGGTACAAGATAAATTTGAGTCTGCAGTCATCTTATTAGCAATATCATCATATTTGACATACTATAGTTGGTATCTTTTGATCCCAATATGTTATTACCTATATATCAACAATCAAGTTCCCAAATTATTCAAGATAATGACTATATTCTCAGTAACTATATATATTTTATTTGCAATAAGTTATAAGCTAAGTGGAGATTCATTCAACTTTATCAATTTATGCTATGCTACTATTTTAAAATTCAAGAAAATCACTCCAAATTCAGGGTTATGGTGGTATTTTTTCACTGAAATTTTTGAATTCTTCAATGATTTCTATCTTGCAGTTTTCAATATATACGGTTTCATATTTGTTTTACCGTTATCGATCAGATTAATCAAATCAAACAACAAAATGAATCTGATTTTTGTTGTCTGGATAGTTATTGGACTGATAAACTTTGCTAAACCATATCCTGTATTTGCTGACTATACACTTTTTTACTCATCAATCTTTTTATTCAAAATATTCTACGAATATTTGAAATTCAGTCCACTTATTAGCTACTTGTTCTTGTATGTTGTTTTATTACAATCACCAACATTTTATGTTGTTTGGATGGTATTGAGTTCAGGAAATGCAAATTTCTTCTATGCTATTGGATTAACATTAGCTCTCCTTCAATCAATTATTTTAAGTGATTTTCTTTGGTCTTTCATTCAATCAGAATATTATTCAAATTTAACAGTTGAAAAGTCAGATTCAAATAAAGAAGCATTTTCTTCTCTTCCTAAATTGACACAGATTTAAGTTACTTTGGGTTAACATTTTTCCTCATTGTTTGTTTGACTTCAGAAAAGTCTGGGGGATTTATATACAGTCAACGGGTCTTGCTTTTGGAAGGGTTACTAAGTTGGGAAGATTGATCAATTTGAAGCGTAACGGGTTTTGTCAATTATTTATTGATATGATGAATATTGATGATGTACTCGATTATTATTAATGATACTTTATATTCATATGCACCTAGAATATTTTCAGCTTTTATCATATACTAAAATCAAATTCAGCCTCAAAATATATATTGTCGTTTATAAAAAGTAAGTATTTATAAGAGATTAAAGGAAATAGTAATGAGATTGAAGTGATTTACAACTCTCCATTTTCTATTCCATCTTTATGTATAGACTACTACTCAGTACCCTGAAAGCACCTGTAATTCTTTACTATAGTCTGTGAGTTTCTCCATACCTAAGAATGTGAATATCATTATTTATTTGTTTCTTGAACTATAATTCAAATGCCTTGATCTATGTCCCATTTCGTTTATAGTTGCCAGAAGTCTTTCCAGTTTTTGTTTAGTTTTATCAAGATCATCCTTGGTAATGATTAGTTCATCATTTAGTGTTTTCAGTGTTTTCTCCTCATTTTCAATTTCTGTAGTATCATTCTTGATTTCTTCAACTTTACTCAATAATATATCATTAGATTCCTTCTGTTTGATAATTAGATTCTCAGAGTCTACAATTGATTTTTCAGCACGTTTGATTTCTTCATTCATATACTTGTTTTCGTTATTATTACTTTCTAGTTTGATTTTCAGTTTATTTATTTCTTCTAGAATCTCATATTTTGCAATATCCTTCAGGATCAATTCTTTAGTTTCATTACTAATATCTTCTGAAGATTTCATATTTTCAATGATATCGTTATATTCTTTTATCTCATTTTTGATGATTTCGGTTTTCTCCTTGTATTCATTGATTTCATTTTCAATTTGATTATATTTTCTCTCATTTTCAGCCAATTCTTTGCTCAATCTATCATAAGTTGAAATCATAGAGTTGAAATTGTTCAATCTAATATAGTTGAATTCATTGAAGCTGTTAATTTCCTCATTGATATTGATCATTTTTCCAATACTGTTATCAAATTGATAGATCAAAGTATGAGTTAAAACTTCGTTCTGATGGATTTGCTTTGAAATACCAGTTAGATTTTCATAATCTTTATTCAATGGATTCATCAAATAATTTTTCTGTAATCTTTTATTTTCATAGTAGTTTTGAATTATTGGATTCTTTTTCGAAAATCTTGGTTGGATAATATGATTAATCATTTTAGTTTTACCATTAAAGTATGAATTAAAACTATCTTTCATATCTTTCCTATTTTCTTCTTCTTCTTTCAAAATTTCTTCATTATCGAAATTAAACTTAACTTCAGTTAGTAATGATCTTTCAATATCTTTTGAAGTAAAATGTTTAATTGGTGGTAAGTCAGGTAAAGGCCATTTGACTTTACATGGATCTCTCAAATAGTCTTTTATATACAGTAAATTTTTATTGTACGCAGGCTTTAAATTCGAAGGTAACTGTCCAACTCTATCTCTTAATACCACTATAGCAGCTGTTACAGGTCTTAAATATTCATCGATTGTTCTTGAGCTAATGATTTGTTGGAAATAAATCTCTACATGTTCAACGGAGTATATTGGAATCAATTTGAAAGTTTTAGTCTTTATTGGATCAAATAATTTTTTCAAAAATTCATTATTATAATCGATATTTGAATCAAAATATATTATGAAATTCATTTTAGTTTTATAATTATTCATGTTACTTATTAGGTCCTTTTCATTGACATTTTCAAATTCTGATGGTATTAAATGAACATTCAAGTTTAAATTCTGATTTTTTTTCTGATTTGCCGATGAATCTCTCAATTTGATACCACAATATCTTTTCAAATTACATCTATGACCAATACATAATGCATCAACTAAATCCATTGCCTTACCAGATCTTACGATAATAGCAATTTCAATATTTTTACCCTTCATTGATTTATCAAATTTATCAATTGGATTATAAATTGAGTCGAACTGAATCAATAAATCATTCAAAATTTTAAATTTACCACTTGTTTCAGATAATCTGTTTGGTAAATCTCTAGTTGTTAAACTTTTCGGGAAAAAATGATTGATCAATAAGTAAGGATGTAAGCAAACTAGTTTAATATTTGTAATTAAAGTTTCTAATGAAGTTATGATGATTTCTTTACGACTTTCATTCATATCATACCATAGTTTATTATCTAATTTTTCGAAAAATCTTAATATATCACTATAATGTAACGAGATTATTTGATCAACTAATTCTTTCTGAAAGTCACTCATTGGTGTTGCAATTTTATAGTTATTAGAGTTTTGATACACTGGATCAATTTTGAAATGATCTGTGTCTACAATACACGGTTCTGGTTTGGCATCTAAAATTCTGAGTAAATCCATGGTGATCTTTTTTTTAGAGAAAAGGACTTTTTATTCTATTATTTTCTATAATTTTCTATTATTTTCTATTATTTTCAGTATCCTCTATTTTCAATATTTTGTATTTTAAATCTTATGATTTGTTATACCCACCTCGTTACTATTTGACCGTCAGAAGGAATCAAATAAGGTTTGTCACAAAGAAAGATTCAGTTTATGGAATGAATTGCGCGCGATAAAAGAAAGTATTGGGGATTTCTTCAACATAACATATTGTATTCTTCCTTTAATTTTTTCGAGATTATTCAGTACAAAACATCTACATGAAAGTATAAATATAGCAATTATATTACTTATAACCAAAAGAAAATATGAAACAAGATGAGAATACATTAACAGCAGATGAGATTAGTTTATACGATCGCCAGATTCGTCTTTGGGGAGTTGCAGCACAAACATCATTGAGAAATTCTAATGTTTTAGTTATCAATATGAGTGGAGTTGGTGTTGAAGTAATTAAGAATTTAACACTTGGAGGTATTGGTAAACTAACGATAATGGATAACAATAAATTGAAAGAACAGGATTTGAATTGTAATTTTTTTGTTGAACGTAATCAAGTAGGAGAATTCAAGGCAAGTGCGTCAAAGGAGAAAATTCAAGATATGAATCCAAGAGTTAAGATAGATATTGATAATAGAAATTGGGAAGATTTGGATATTGAAGAGTTTAGTAAATTTCAGATTATAATTGCCAGTGGTTTGAATTCAGTTCAAATATCTAAATTGGATAGATATAGTAGGAAATTGAACATTCCATTAATAATATGTTGTGTACATGGTATGTATGGGTTTATTTTCAATGATTTGATAAAGAATTTGAGTTGGATTAAACTTGAATATGTTGAGAATAGGGAAATTGGTAAATTCAATCTGGTTAGTGATATAACTAAAATTGAAGAAATCACTGAAAATGATCAGAAATTTCAGAAACTTTTGATTGAGAGTAGGTTTAGAAGATGGGATGAATTAAGTGGTGAATATTTAAACAAGCAATTCCCTAATGATAGAAGGAAGAAAAAGAGAATTAACATTTCATTAATTATGATACTGGCATTATTAGATATGAAAGAAGTCTATTATGGGAAAGATATTGAAGATATTTGTATTGATAGAGATGAATTCAAAGAGAACATTAATAAGATTTTGAGTAAGTTTGAATTACCAAAATCAATTATAGAGATTGAAAATATTGAAGAATATATTGACAGATTTAGCAGAAATGCATATTGTGAGTATCAACCAACTAATTCAATAATTGGAGGAGTTGTTGCACAAGATGTTATCAATATTATTGTACAAAAAGAATTAGTAATTAACAATGTATGTATACTTGATGGATTCAATACTGAAATGCCAGTATATATTCTATAATAAATGTAATTTTTACATACTTTTAATTGTAATTTATACAATGGTATATAGTTTTACACTTCTATCCCAGCCACCTGTAAAGACAGATAAGTTATTAAAACTATTTTCAATAGTTTCTAAAGACAAGATTTTATCTAATGTATTGATTTTTTTATAAGTAACCCAATTATCACAAGAAGTTAAAGATAAACAACCATCATAACCAGTTGATATTAAAGATTGATAATTATCTGAAGTAAATTTTATATTTGAAATCAATTTATTATGAGCTAAAACTGAAGATAATTTTTTAGTCATTCTTATATCCCAAATAATCAATTGAGAATCTGCACCACCAGAAGCTAAATGATAACCATTTGATCTCCAATCTAGGGCATGAATTGGTTTAATATGACCATTTTGATATAAATTTAAGATTAAATTACCTGATCTTAAATCCCAAAGTTTAATAGTTGAATCATTACCAGCAGATGCTAGTAATGAACCATCAGGATGATGAGATAAGATGTTTACAGTATCTGTATGACCTTCTTGGAAATATAATTCTTTCTCAGTTTTAATATCCCATAATTTCCAAGTAAAATCAGAAGAAGCTGAAGTTAAATAGTTATTATTTGGATGAAATTTTAAATCGTTAATTCTTGAATCATGAGCATTAATTGAAATTTTTTCTCTTATATTTACATTATTATCTTCATTATTATTTTTATAATATAATAAGTTAATTATACCATCTGTACCACCAGTTGATAATAAAGAATTTCCATTATTCCAAGATAGTGAAGTAATTTTTTCTGAATGTAAATTATCTAAATTATTTTCAATTGATAAATCTTTTGGATTTAATAAATATAGACAACCATTCCAAGAAGAGATTGCTAATTTATTCAATGAATTACAATAAACAATTGAAGAAGTGAATCTATTTGAAATAATTTGAGATCCTTGTAAAGATAAATTTGATAAAGAAGAATATAAATTACGTCTAAATTTAAGATTATCTAATTTATTAAAATTTTTCTGTATATCATATTGTAATTTAACTCTAATTTTAGCTTTATCAATTGAATAATTCTTTATATTAATTCTTGCATCATATAGTTCTTTTGGACCCGGAGTATAGAAATCTTCATTATCATCATCTTCATCTTCATCATCTTTTTCTTTTTCTTTTTCTTTTTCATTATCATTATCACCGATAACAGAATTCATTAGTTTACAATATATTAAGAGGAGTGTGTGGGGGGAGTGTGTGTGGGGGAGGCAACAACACCAAAAGAAAAGAAAAATAAAAAAAATAAAAATAAAATAAAAATAAAATAAAAAGGGATAAATGGGATTCAGAAAGGGGATAAATGGGAGATTATAATTTTCATTTCCCCTTTTTCCTCAATCCCTTGAAAAAATTGAGAAAGACCCGGAGGTAGCGGAAAAACTGCCCCGATGAAAAGAGTCATAAAAATTCCGAAGAGAAAAAAAAAAGAGGAAAAAACTCTAAAAAATTGCGAATATTGCGAGATATATATTACTCATATATACAAGAGATACACAACAAGAGATACACAACAAGAGATACACAACAAGAGATACACACCCCCTCTTTCAAAAGAAAAAAGAAAAAAGAAAAAAAGAAAAAAAAGAAAAAAACATTTCAATAAATTCCCGGAATTACGGAATTACGGCATTTTTTCAACTGACGTAATCAGTTTATCATATATTTATATATATAGTATATTATATATTAGATTGTTACTACTACTACTATGACATGACATCTATGATTAACCCCAGATTTTTTTCATTTTTTTCATTTTTTCCTCACTTCTCCGCATATCCGATGATGGTGGGAATCATCATCCTTTTTTTTTGTACTACTATAGTGTGGTTTGAAGCCCCCGGTTCTCCGTGGCATTGTTTTTTCAATTTTCTTTTTTTCATTATGTTGTTTTCGGTTTAGTTACAGTTCATTTCAAATTGCTGCTTAATCAATTCCAATGATAGTTAGAATACAATTGAGGACTATATAAAGAGTGGGTAAGATGTCCTTTTTTTATTTTCATAATTGAATTATCAACTATCTTTTATAATTTATGATTTAAGTTGATTTTACATTATTTATATATTTTTTCTCTACTTTACTTTCTATTTCTTTATTTATTTCCTTTCCTTTCTTTTATCAATAAACAAAACAATGGTTTACACACAAATCGATATCAACGAAGAAGAAAGATTATTTCAACAAGAAGTTGAAAATGTTAAAAAATGGTGGGCAGAACCAAGATGGGAAGGTATTACTAGACCTTATACTGCTGAAGAAATCGTCAAGAGAAGATCAACTTTAGCTGTCCCAAATGCTTCTGATGCAATGGCTAGAAAAGCTTATAATTTATTAAAAGAACATGCTAAAAATGGTACTTCTTCAATTACATTTGGTGCTTTAGATCCAATTCATGTTACTCAAATGGCTAAATATTTAGATACAGTTTATGTCTCTGGTTGGCAATGTTCTTCAACTGCTTCAACTTCAAATGAACCTTCCCCAGATTTAGCAGATTACCCAATGGATACAGTTCCAAATAAAGTTCAACATTTATTTTATGCTCAATTATTCCATGATAGAAAGCAAAGACATGAAAGAATGTCACTTTCAAAGGAAGAAAGAGCAAAATTAAATTTTACTGATTTCTTAAGACCAATTATTGCTGATGGTGATACCGGTCATGGTGGTACAACTGCAATTTTCAAATTAACTAAAATGTTTATTGAAAATGGTGCTGCTGGTATTCATATTGAAGATCAAGCTGCTGGTACTAAAAAATGTGGTCATATGGGTGGTAAAGTTTTAGTTCCAATTCAAGAACATATTAATAGATTAATTTGTATTAGATCTTCTGCTGATGTTTTCGGTTCTTCTCTTTTAGTTGTTGCTAGAACTGATTCTGAAGCTGCAACTTTAATTACTTCTACTATTGATAACAGAGATCATTATTTCATTCAAGGTACAACTAATAAAGATATTGAACCTTTAGTTGATGTAATGAACAAAGCTGAATCAAATGGTTTATATGGTGCTGAATTAGAAGCAGTTGAAGCAAAATGGATGAAAGATGCTAATGTTGTTCAATTCCATGAAGCTGTAGAAATTGAAATTAAAAATAATGCAAATATTACTGATAAAGATGCTGCAATTAAGAAATTTAATTCAATTGTTACTCCATTATCTTGTCATTCAATAATTGAAGCTCAAAAAGTTGCAAAAGAAATCTTAGGTTATGAACTTTACTTTAACTGGGATAAACCAAGAGTTAGAGAAGGTTACTATAGATATAATGGTGGTACTCAATGTGCTGTTAACAGAGCAAGAGCATTTGCACCTTATTGTGATATGGTTTGGATGGAAACTAAATTACCAATTTATGAACAAGCTAAAGAATTCGCTGAAGGTGTTAAAGCTGTTTATCCAAATAAATGGTTATCTTATAACTTATCTCCTTCATTCAACTGGAATTCTGCAATGACTCCAGAAGAACAAGAAACTTATATTCCAAGATTATCTAAATTAGGTTTCGTTTGGCAATTTATTACCTTAGCAGGTTTACATACAACTGCTTTAGCTGTTGATAACTTTGCAAGAGATTTCTCAAAGATTGGTATGAGAGCTTATGGTCAAAATGTTCAAGCAAAGGAAATCGAATCTGGTGTCGAAGTTGTTAAACATCAAAAATGGTCTGGTGCAGAATATGTTGATTCAATTGTTAAATTAGTCACTGGTGGTGTCTCATCAACTGCTGCTATGGGTGCTGGTGTTACTGAATCTCAATTCAAATAATTTCCATTATTAATCACATTATATTCTTCTTTATATACATGCATTGACTATGTTTCCTATTTATTTATTATATTACCCCTTTATATCACTTTCCTTCTTGTCTAACGATTATAGTGTATTCAATTAACAAAAGAAAAATCGGAAAAAAAAAACGTAATCCACAAAAATCTAAATCGCTTAACATCAGAATTTTTCACTTGATGGTTCATTCGATTGTAATAATTTTCTTTTATTTTTTTTTTATATTCTTTTATTCTCTTTTATTTCTTCTTTCTTCTTTCCTTTTGAACTTTAGTATATAACAAACACAATGAAGAGATTGTCAAATAATAATGGGATATATTCCCCAAGTATGTTATTGAAACGAGGAATAAGAACAAGGGCTCCAATAAAGATCAGTTTAAAGAACAACAAGTTAAAAGATATTAAGGATCGTAATGATAATGATACTAAATTGAATGAAGAAATGATCAATAGTTTACCAAAAGATCCTCGATTGAGTCATAGTAGATTTTCAGCCAATTCTAGACAGAGTAAAAATAGCACTGTTAATAATCTTGTACAAAATATGAATTTCAAAGATCCTATAACTATATCTAACGAATTAAAGGAACGATTCAATAGAGATGGAATTGATGTTGATAATAAGTTTATCGATGAAATGATCAAAGAATCACAAAAGGAACAACAAATAGTTAACGATTATTTGGAAAATCCAAAGGAAACTATTGAAAAATTGAAAGATGAAGAACTCAATATGTATGTTGAGTGGATTATACATGATGGATTCGATAGGATTAAATATCAAAAACAAGATTTATATAAACGACAGATTGAATTAAATGAACAACTCAATAGCTTTGCTAAAGATAACAGTAATAATGAAGATCCAGATTCTTTAACTAATGCATTCTCTATTGCTCAAGAAATGTCGAAAATTCAATCAAAATCTTCATTGGATAATTTACCTGTTTTCTTGAAATACCTATCCAACTTGAAAAACAAAGATTTACAAGAGAAAATATCCTTAGATCAATATTCTAAAATATATGAATTATCGGTACAATTACTGGATTCTAACAACAGAGATTTATGTATTTATCTTTGTGGTAAACTACTATACGATTCATTAGTTAAGAATTATGGTGTAAGAGCAAGACCTGATCCAATCAATGAAAAATTTTTCATTGAAAGTTGTTTAAAGTTTAATGATTTTGATAGAGCTTTACATTTATATTCATCTAGAGTTGAAAAAGATGTAAAAGATGAACGTTTTTGGTACGAACTAGGTGTTTCTATTCATTTATCGAAATATTTATTTGATACGATCGATAAAAACGTTGATTTAAATAATGATGAAACAATCAATAAAGAAACCAATGAAGATTTGAATAATGCTATTAGTTTAGTTCAGTATATAGTTGAACGATGGGGATATATAAATAACATTCAATTGGTTGAAGGTATGAAGGCATGTTGTTTACGTTCCAATTTTGATGATGCATGGTGGTTTTGGGAAGAAATCGAATTCAATATGAATGAAGTTGGTGTTGTGCATGAAATCAAAGTTCCTGATAGTAAATTATTTGATGAAAGTGAACGTAATGAAGTATTTAATTATTATAATAGAATTGAAAAAGTTAGCTTCAATGATATAATTGAATGTATTTTTACATTCATCAGTAGATTAAAATTTGATAAAGCAATAGAAATCTTGAATAGAGTGATTGCTTATAATCTCGATAATGAATTCATTTATAAATTCATTGATAAATTCACAAAACAATTTAAATATTCTGGCAGAGAATTGTTTCTATTTTCATTGGAAAAATATCTGAAAGAAGATTGTGATAAGTCCAATTCTGAATTATATGAATATTTAATCAAAGAGATTAGTGCTTTTCAAAAAAATAGATGTATTTCATTTGAAGAGGCAAAGATTCTTGAAGATTTAAATATTTTCTTAGAACGTTTGGTAAATTTAGGACATATTGAGTCCAAAAAATTATTCAAGGTTAATGACTGTTTGGAAATTCTACAAAGTGGTGAAAGATTAACTTCATTTGATGTGAAATCATTGATTAAACTTATTCTCGAGCATAAATCCAGTACGTCATTCCAACTTGCAAGTAGAGTTATTCATCAAATGAATCATAATAAAGCCAATAATATAAATGATAGCATTTTCCCGATTTCAAATTCCTATATTTACACAGAACTTTGTAACAAATTCCTATCTCAATCAAATCCAAGAGTCAATGAAATAAATTCATTCTTAAAAATGATGGAACAATTTAATATTCCATTAGATACAAACCTTGCAAGGAAAATAATCAAATCATATACCTCCAAAAAACTGTATTCAGACTCTATAAATTTCATTAATCAGTATATTTTCTCTGACAATCCAATCGCAATACAAATTGAGGAATCATCGAACTCTGAAAATATCAAAATCAACAAAAAGTTATTTGTAGACATTTTCTCTACTTTCTATACATCAGTTAAAGCCGGTATACTAACAAAAGACATGTTTGAAGAGAGACTGAACTCATTGCATCTAATAACTGCGAAATTGATTGAAAATAACGTTATTGATGATTTTATATTACAAGAAGCTATTACT
This sequence comes from Pichia heedii, assembly GCA_030579495.1. Classification (NCBI taxonomy): domain Eukaryota; kingdom Fungi; phylum Ascomycota; class Pichiomycetes; order Pichiales; family Pichiaceae; genus Pichia; species Pichia heedii. The sequence continues at coordinate 31,664 of JAKTRA010000015.1, read as the reverse complement.
ACATTTCTTGCCTATGGCGATTATCAATCAATCATTTGTTTGATACAATACTATGGAATCAGATCAGGAAATGGTAAACTGAATTCAAAACTGTTATTATCAATTGTGACCAAACTAGAATTGACAATCACAAATACTGAAAAATATTGGAAAGATTGTAAAAATGACGAAATTTACAAATTGAAAATCACACGTTATCGTCGCCAATTCGGAACGTTATCATTATCTGAAGATATTGAAACTGCAAAAGACTATTCATGGCAAGAGGTTGCCACTATGGTCTATAAGTTTGCTGAGATATTTGGATATAAAGCAACATACACGAAAGAAGATCCATTTGCGATGCTTCTTTCAGAGGAACAACATCAAAACAACAAAGCTTCATTTGATGTCAAACTATCTCAGTTACAAATCCTATATGGACTAGATAATTGGCATCCATAAAATTTTATAAAGGAGTATATAGAACCGAAAGCATGTATATCTTATGGATAATTTATAAAAAACTTTTAGACTATAGATCATAATAGCTTTGATTAAAGAGAGAGAGAGAGAAAGAGAGAAAGAGACATCTGTTTCATAACATTGTTGATGTTTCCGTTAAGATACGCACGCTTTTCCGTTTTTTAAATTATTTTTCATTTTGAAAAATTTTCCTTTTTTAAAAAAATTTTCTTTTTTTTTTTGGTTTCTTTTTACAACATGTTTCAATTCTTTTACGTTTACTTTTACTTTATTTGCTTTTGGCTCTTTCATCACAGTATTTCATATAGAACAAACAACAATGCCTCCCAAGTTTGATCCTAAAGCAAATACATTTTTTCCATCTGATAGCTGGACTAATCAACCAATGGGTTACCAAGGTTACCAAGGAACAGGAAGTTCGGGTTATGGTAATAATAATGGTAATAGAAAATTCAACTCAAATTATCAGAAAAGGCAACCCCAACAGATGTCTTTTGAAGAATTTATGGCAAATCAAAAAGGTAATTTAAGTACCAGACAAAATACTCAAAGTCCAATAACTTCACAAAACTCATCACGTGCAAATTCGAATACTAATATTCCATTATCAACTCCAATGTCAGCTAGTGCATCAAATACCTCTATTTCTTCAATGACATCAGCACTTGAGAAATTGGATATTACTCCGTTATCTGAAAACTTGGCAGAATTGAACAAATCAACAAAAATTTCTGAAGTTCGTGAACAATGTAATATTATCACTGATAAAATCTTCAATGAAGGTGCTAAAACTATCATTGATTGGAAACTCCTTGATGTTATCAAAACTCTAACTAGACCTAAAAATTCTCCATTACTAAGAGAAGGTGCAACTATTTTGATTCAAACTTTAAGTAGAAAATTTGCTGGTGTTACTCCATTTGAAGCATATTTTGTTGATTTCTTCAACTTAGCATTTGAACTATTCACTGATAAAGAAAATACAGTTAAAAGATCTGCTCAAAGTGCTGTCGATTCATTATACGGAATGTTCCCAACTGAAGCTAAGGCTTCCACTTTAGTGAGTCATTTCTTAACCTACCTAAAATCAAGTGCAAAATGGCAATCTAAAATTGCATGTCTGAAATTAGTTGAAAAATTAATTGAAGAATGCCCAGCTGATTTATTAGAATTAGAATTCTATGATGCAATTCCAATTTTAACTGATATGGCAACAGATTTTAAACCTGAATTAGCTAAAGAAGGTATGAAAATATTGAAACAATTTGTTAAAATTTTAGATAACTTAGATTTATCTCCAAGATATGATTTGATTGTCGAAACTCTAGCAAATCCTCAAAAGGTTCCTGACTGTATCAAAACTTTAGCATCTGTTACATTTGTTGCTGAAGTTACCGAACCTGCACTTTCATTGGTTGTTCCAATTATTGATAAATCATTGAAAATGTCATCATCTTCCCAAGAACAATTGAGACAAACAGTCAAAATCACTGAAAATTTAACTAGATTAGTTAACAATAAACGAGAAATTGAAAAATATATCCCTGTTTTACTACCAAGTCTTAAACAAGTTATCAATACTGCTTCTTTACCAGAAGTTAGAGATATGGCAAATGATGCATTATCTGTCATTATTGAAGCAGAAAAGGAACAAAGTGATGGTAAGTTCCATGGTAGATTAAATAGAACTACTTCTGTTAAATACATTGAGAAATTCAAACAAAGAATTAACGATGAAACTATTTTCAATTATTTGAATGGTATAGTTGTATCAGATGCAAATGTTAATGATTGGAATGCATTATCTGAATATTTCAAAATGGCTCTAAGTTCATTCTATGATAATGAAGATGAGAAGAATAAAGATGTTGATTCATTGGTACTTACATTGAAGACATTATTCACTCCTGATGCTGTTAATGACGATAATTCCGATGGTATTGTGATTGTCAATGCACCGTTCTCACTTGCGTATGGTGCTAGAATGTTGTTGAATAAGACTAACTTAAGATTAGTTAAAGGTCACAGATATGGTCTTTGTGGTAGAAATGGTGTTGGTAAATCCACTTTGATGAGAGCGATCAATAATGGTCAATTAGAAGGTTTCCCAGATCAATCTGAATTGAAAACTTGTTTTGTTGAACATAAATTACAAGGTGAAGAAGGTGATTTGAATTTAGTTGATTTCATTGCTTCTGATCCAGATTTAAGTGCTGCAACAAAGGAAGAAATTGCTAAGGCATTAGAAGATGTTGGTTTCAATGAAGAAAGAAGAGCACAAAAAGTTGGTTCTCTTTCTGGTGGTTGGAAAATGAAATTAGAATTAGCTCGTGCTATGCTATTAAAGGCTGATATCTTATTATTAGATGAACCTACTAACCATTTGGATGTTTCTAATGTTAAATGGCTTGAAAACTACTTGCTTGACCATACAGATATTACTTCATTGATTGTTTCCCATGATTCTGGTTTCTTAGATACTGTTTGTACAGATATCATCCATTATGAAAATAAGAAATTAGTTTATTACAAGGGTAATTTATCAGACTTTGTTTCAATCAAACCAGAAGCTAAAGCATATTACACATTAACTGATTCGAACGTTAAAATGCATTTCCCAGCACCAGGTCTTTTGACTGGTGTTAAATCCAATACTAGATCTGTTGCAAGAATGTCCAATGTCACATTCACATATCCAGGTGCCGACAAACCATCTTTGAAAAATGTTTCTTGTAATATTTCTCTTTCCTCAAGAGTTGCTGTTTTAGGTCCAAATGGTGCAGGTAAATCTACATTGATTAAATTACTTACAGGTGAATTAGTTCCTCAAGAAGGTACAGTTGAAAAACATCCTAACTTACGTATCGGATATATTGCACAACATGCTTTACAACATGTTAATGAACATAAAGAGAAAACCCCAAATCAATATTTACAATGGAGATATAGATTTGGTGATGATAGAGAAGTTTTATTGAAAGAATCACGTAAGATTGGTTCTGATGAAGAAAGAAAAATGCTTGAAGTTCCAATTGATGTTGACGATGGACGTGGTCCAAGATTAATTGAAGCTATTGTTGGTAGACAAAAATTAAAGAAATCTTTCCAATATGAAATTAAATGGAAGAATTGGTTACCAAAATGTAATTCTTGGGTTCCAAAAGAAGTTCTTATTGAACATGGTTTTGGTCCACTTATTCAAAAATTTGATGATCATGAAGCATCACGTGAAGGGCTTGGTTATAGAGAATTAACTCCAAAGGTTATCAGACAACATTTTGAAGATATTGGTCTTGATGGTGAAATTGCAGATCATACTGCATTAGGTTCTCTTTCTGGTGGTCAATTAGTCAAAGTTGTTATTGCCGGTGCAATGTGGAATAATCCTCATGTTTTAGTTTTGGATGAACCTACTAATTATTTGGATAGAGACTCTTTAGGTGCTTTGGCAATGGCAATTAGAGAATGGAAAGGTGCAGTTGTTATGATTTCCCATAATAATGAATTCGTTGGTGCATTATGTCCAGAACAATGGATAGTTGAAAATGGTGAATTGGTTACTAAAGGTGTTGCCGAAATCGATCAATCTAGATTTGAAGATGGTGGTAATGAAGAACAAACAAAATTAGCAACTGAATTAGCAAAGAAGGCTGCTTCCAAAGCCGCAGATGATGATGACTCACCTGCTAATATCAAAGTTAAAAAGAGAAAGAAGAAGATGACCAGAAATGAAAAGAAATTACAAGAGGAAAGAAGAAGACTAAGGTATATTGAATGGCTAAACTCTCCAAAGGGTACTCCTAAACCTGTAAATACAGACGATGAAGATGAAGACTAAACGTTTCAACCTCTCATTAAGATATCCAACTCCCAGTTATTTCTAACCTACCTATTACATTCTTTTATAAACGTGATTACTTTATTCGGCTTATATAATTTATTTATCTCTATGTTTTTTAAATCTATTTAAAGTTATAACTTTATTCAATTCTACTAGAAATTATATAATTTATATGGTTTTCATCATCAATACCATTAAATCTAATTCATTAATTTCTCATTTTTTTTTTCTAAATTTCCTTTTTTTCTAAACGTAAAATGCAACAATGATTGAACTAACAATGGTATCGAAAACCAGATTGGAAACTAACCAACTCAAGAAATAGAGAATTTTAGGACTGAAAACTGTCCATATGAACAGATGAAATCTCAAAATATAGCAGGATGCTAATAAAAGTAAACCACTAGTAGAATAGAAAACAAAGTTGAAAATCAATCTGTCAAATAAAATCTTCCATTTTACAGATTTGATTGTATCCTGAGGAATTTTACTATATGTGATGTATAAATGTGCAACTGTCCAAAAGATTGGGCCAGCCCAGTTGCAAGTATATGTCAAAAGACCACATAAGAAGATATTATAGTTAGTTAAACCATTGAATGAGTTTGTTAAATCAACAGAGGATAGAGAGTTTGTAGATCCAAATTGAAAGAATGTCAAGTTTTGCAAAAGTAATGTAAATATGTTGAATAGATTTGAATTAGTAGAAAAGTTGGGAGAGGTGTATATAAATCCCATCATTATGAGGTATAACAATGGGAAAATTGGAACATTTAAGTAATTGGTTTGTGAAATTAGGATAAATGTAACAATTGCTAGCATATTGGAGAAATAATGTGAAATTGGTTTCTTATTCTTGAAAAAGTACTTTAATACAAGTGGTTCCAATAGTTGGATGGTGATTAGCAAAAGCCAGACCCTTTGCAATAGAGAAAACAGAAGATTGTTTATTTTATTGAAATCTTCTAAATCTGCAATGTCTTTTAAAAATGAGATGAATTTATGTGTCCAGTTAGGTAAGGGTAACGTGTTATCACTTAGATTATAAGTTTCTGATAGATAGGCTAGCATTTTGGAGCTACCAATTAAACATGTCAACATAGCTAGTAAAACTTGGTAAACATTCATTAGTAAACCAGTATTGGTTTTAGCATTTATATGAAGAACCATTGGTAAGAATGTTAACACTAGAAGTGTTGCATAAACATTTGGACCAATATTAGCTGGCAGACAACCTAAATATGTGGATAGTTTCATATTAGTTTGTAAATTATGCTTTTGACCGCTATTGTTCCATGCTTTCATTAAACGTAGTCCAACCATCATTGATAAAATAGAAATCCAACTGATCGATCCAATTCTAAATCTATTGAGAATGATATATGCAAAAAAGATAGTTGTGAAAAACCACCATAGATGATGTTCTTCTTCAACCATTGATGATGCCTGGAAATTAACTGAATATATCACAAAGAAAACGACATCAAAGAATGCAACAAAGAATTTATTTTTGAAACGCAGTCCAAATGCAACAAATGAGAGTAATGTTATGATAAGATATATTACCAAAGCCAAATGAATTTCTTGGTAGTTATAAGCAGAAGAAGAACCAGACAATTCACTTTTCGCAGTATTGATATATTCAATGAGTTGTTCTAGATCCATATCCTCAAATGGTGTGATTTTCCCCTCAGATTTATCTAATAATACTTTCAATTGTAATGCATTCTTAACTAAAGCATTTTTCTTTTCTTCTTTATTATTATAAAGATTCAAGAATTTGGGAATAAAGGAACCTAGATTATTGATTGGAATGGTCAAGCCTAATAATTCACTTAATGTTGGGACCAAATCAATTTGATCAATCTGATCAAAATATTTGTAATCATCATTCCAAGGAATTGGAGATTTGATGTTATCATTCAGATTTAGACCTTGGAATTTTTGTGAAATTAACATCAAAGCAGCAGAAGTCTCAGAAATTGATGAACCACCATGATTACCAATATCATTCATACCATGATCACCCAATACAACAAGTAAAGAGTTTGGATTTTCCAAAATAACATTATTGAAAAGTCTTTCAATAATTTTGTCCATTTCCTTTTGTTTACCTGGCATATTTTGACTTTTTGGACCACCTTTATGACCTATATGGTCTAAACCAAGGTAATGAAGAATTAAACAATCCCAATTCGATTTACCTTCTTCACTTAATTCATAATCCAAATGTCTAGTAACATTTTTATCAACTATAGTGAAATCACTTACATAAAAACTTGCAGTTCCTTCGGTTTTGGCGAAATAGGTTGGGAATAATTTGTGCCAAGTATCATCACCAAACATGTGAATTTTCCAATTGTTTAGATACATTTGTCTAATCCAAGAATCTTGATCACCTAATCCACCTGATGAATCATCATCTGCAATGTTTAACACAGCATCAATAAAATTTGGTGTTGAACCTGTAGTCAAACCTTTAAGCCTCGGTAACGTGACAGTTGGAGGATTTGAGAAAGCTGTAAAACCTACACCGTAACCTTCATTGAGTAACTGATGAGAGAAACTCATATATGATTCATTAGAGAAGAGGAAATCTGCTCTCATTGCATCTACAACCATGAAGATAATCTGATCAAATTGAGGTGGTGGATCTTTGTAATCCAATGGAAATGGCGTGGTAAGTTGATCCAGCTCATTGGATGTTAATAGAACCTTTGTAGGGAAGAATCCTTTACAGAATAACAGATACGTTATCAACTGCACGAAGATACCAATAACCAACACAATGTATCTCATTTACCCTTTCAATTCACTGGCGTCTATGATCTATTGAACGATGAATATACAATTTGATGAATATACACCACATGTATTGCGATTTCTTCCATTTACCATTGAAAAATTCAAATCCGGAGATGTCGGGGGCCGGTTTGAGAGTCTTACCATATTTCCACGTTTCTTTTTACTTTTTAACAACTTTTACTTATACTTATACTTACACTTCTTCTATTTCCTCTACTTCTTAAAGCAAATGCACAACTCTAGAATCATTGCAAAAATAGTAGCTCAAAATGCAAGGGTACATGGAAGATATTATTCCATCAAGAGCCCATTCACTTCCAAAGGTCCATCTCCACCAGAGTTAGATCCTGAAGAACAAAAGGAATTTGAAAAACTCCAACAAGCAGCAAATACTCAAATTGCCATCGAACAATATAATGAAGATCACGGTTTTAAATCAAGTAATTCACCACCAAAAGTAAGTACTTCAGATGTGGGTAACTTTGGTAAAGTTGTACAAACCATCCCTGAATTTGATGGGAATGTAAATCCAAAAACAGGTGAAGTTAATGGTCCAAAACAAGACCCAGTTAGACACGGAGATTGGAGTTTTAATGGAAGAGTTACTGATTTCTAATTCATAAATTATAAAATAACAAAATATCACCAATTCTACATTACCTTCTGACTAATAGAATGATGGTTCTTTAAAAAACATATAGTTATATATATATATATATATCTTATATTATATAAATTCATTACTATATTTTATAATAGTTGGGATAATGAAAATAATAAAATTAATCAAGAAACACTGAGGGAACTCAACTGTTCAGTTAAATAATCAACAAATGTACATTGTGATTCCAAATTCTTTTTAAACAATTCTAATAATCTGATATTGTCAAAATTACTCAAAATCTCACTCTTATTTTTCAATATTATATTCATTTCAGCAGATTTTACGTCGTTTAATAACTTACTTATATTTGACAGTTCAGTTTCTTTCTTCAAAACATAATCCTTCATACGTGATAACTCTTTAAAGTATGCATGTTCCTGATATGAAATACTTACACTCTTCATATTATTCTTAGTTTCAATTGTTTCTGTATCTTCCATAAGTTTGGCCATTTTACGATTTAACTTTTCCTGTCTTTGATGCGAGTCAATAAATGCTGCCTTCAATTTGAAGAAATTGTTCAGTAATGTTTCCTTCTTCTTTATCAAGGAATTATAGACGTTAATTTGATGACGGTACTCTAATGTCATCATATGTAATCTTTTGGAAATCTCGGATACAACTTTGAGTAGCATTAATTGTCCCATACTAACCGATCTGGTTATTTGATGAACACATTTCAGGTCATCTGCCGTAGTGTTGTTCTCATCCAATATCCTGTTAGGGTATTGATTTAACTTCATAATAATATCGCTTATCTTTGATAAGTATACCTTGATTTGAGGTAATACCTCGTTCTCATAATTGGTACTCAGATATGATTCATATGTTGATGTTTTATCATCTATTCCAGTAACTATCAATTTATCTGTCCCTTCAGTCTTCTCTTCCTGCCCCCTTTCCTCATCTTCATCTTCTTTTTCCTCTCCTTCACGTGTTGTACTAATCAAGAATATAGACATAATATCATTTTTATCGATCTTTCTAACCATTGCATAAACTTCTCTTGTATTCCATGCGGTGAAAATACAGTTTTCATTATATCTCATTGTCAAACTACTTGAATTATCATTCTCAACTTTCGGTAGATTGGCTTTACCTAAAACTATGATCTCAGTTGGCAAATTTTCGGAATTACATAGTTCGTTGAATTCAGTCAAATCCCCAATTTCCAAACCATTTGTTAAACAATCCATCCATTGTGAAAAATCAACTTGTAATATTGTACCATTGGAGAATGTTACTAATAATGAATCAGTAGTTACCGGATGAACCATTGCACTACAAATACGACCTTTCTTTTTATCAAAAACAATAGTATCAAGTAATAAGAATGTATCTTCAGGTTCTAAATTTTGATTTTGAAAAATCATCCTTGAATTAGTAGATCTACTAAACACAACAATCATATTGTTATAAATAACTAATAAAATATCGTTTGGTAACGACAGTAATTTTATTGCATCATATGAATATAGATCTTCCGGGTATGATTCCATTGGTAACGGCCCTGTGATTTTACCCTTAGTGTATAAAGGAGGTAATGTCTTTTTGATATCGATTTTGTTTGGGATTAATGATTGTGATAACAATGCTGATACTTTTATTGATGTTACAAGTTTTGCTTGTTCAGTTTCATCGTTGATTGATTTGAATATCAATGATGTTGAGTCAAAGAGGTCACTCAACCAAAGTTTTGAGACAGATAACTTGCTTGGAAAGAAGGGATATATTTTGTATATCATAGAATCCGATGTTAACAAGAATAAAGTTAGATCATTTTGTGGTGAGTTTATCGAATCAGCATATGTTTCATTCGTTTTGGATGCACCAAAGCAAATAGATATTGGATCAACAATTGACGAATCCACGTCAAATTTTGCCTTTGAAAAATCAGTTTCAGATTCATCATTGAAAACATAACGTTGAAGTGGTATCTTATAGGATCGATAAGCATCATATGTTATAATCCCTTTTGTAGTTAAAACAACAATTTCAGATTGAAACTCGCTGACATTGTTGAAGATAATTTGTCTAACTTCTTCGTCTGTTGATAATTGAAGATCTATTTTATAACTTGTAGTGAAATTTATGAAGGAACCTTCTTTATTTAATGAGACTAGTAAACAGTTTTTATGATCGTATAAACATAATAATTGTTCACACTGGTTCATCAAGATTTCCAATGGCTGGAAGTTGAGCTTCACAGATAATTCAGTTGAAGAGTTACTATCATCTGACAATAGCTTTGTGATTTTAATCTTGCCATCAGAAACTGTGATAATTTCTGATCCTTTTGCTCTAGTGATAGTGCAGTACTTACCTTCTGGAAGAAACTGTTTTGATTTCTTCACTATGCATTCTCTTAGCTTAGAATGCATCATTTCACACGAAGATTTGAGTTCAAATTATTACAAGATAATGTTAACTCAAATTACAAATATTCATTTAAGAAAAGATATACTTTGAAAGTTAATGGTTTCAAAAATTGAAGTTGAAGTGGGCGGTTCGGTGTGGAAAACGTTTTTTTTTTTTTTTTTCAAACACTCATCAAACTCATGATACTCACAGTTGTTGCTATGCACCATCATAAACAACGTTGGTTGACTATTTATTGATGCTTGTGATGATAGTAGTAGTATCGAGTCTATATAAAATTATATACTTATAGTAGTTTACTGATATCTATAATCTTGGTGTAGAAATCCTCTATCAAAAGAACGGGTATATTCCATCTATGTGCCATATGTTCTTTATGAGTGGAACCTACATTCCAAACAGTTGGTTCATTGTTAAAACCAATAACAAGAAGTTCACATTTTTTTGTTAGTGTAGGATTGAATTCGATCCATCGTGAGAGTTTCTCTTTCAAGATACGTTCGATCTGTGATAAATCAGTTCCTTGAAATCCTGTAATACATACTTTTATCCTTTCATTATCTGCTGGGTCTGATATTTCACCTTCCATTGATTCATTTCCTTCTTCGATTGAAAGAAGCTTTCTTCGGAATTGAGAAATTGGAATATTTTCAGATATGGTGAACAATTTACACCATAAATAATCCCCAGAATCCACGTTTTCATTGAATATGAAACGTTCAATCGCAAAATCAGTGACTGGATTCGTCCACTTAAGAATTTCACCATTATATTTATAATTGACAACAGTAAAATCAACTGGTATCGATTTATCATATGGAATGACAATACCACCAAATTTTTCAATAACCTTCCTCAATTTATTGCTTTCATCAACTGAAAATCCAAAAGTTTTGAATTTACGATTCTCAAGTATAGGTCCTTTTCTCTTTTCTGTTTTAATTTCAAATTTAGTTGAGAAAGATCTGTTCACTTGACATTTATCCTTTTGTATGAATGAGTTCCATAACCCATTCCCTATATTCCTCCTTTTCACTTTAACGATTCCGTCTTCAGTAGTATCTGAGTTTCCATTAATCTCATCACTATCTAAAAGTTTCCGTTTCACTCCTAAATCTATCTCTAATGAACTATTGAGAGTTGTGAAGCTATCATCGTTAACAGCATTATTATCGAAAATGTTATCATCAACTTCACTACTATTATCTTTGATATGATTCTTCGTATTATTAAAATTCTTACTTTTGATATATTCTTCCAATCGACGTAGTTTTTCACCAGCTTTCCATTCCTTTAACTTATCCCAATCACAAGCCCTATCTCTTTCACCCAACTGATACGTCTTAACCAAACATTCACTACCAATTTTATCATTTTCATCTTTATAGTTATATTTTTTTTCCAATCCTGTAACATTAGTTACTAATTTATAAAACGATGTATTAAGTGGCAATCCTCTTTCTATTGAATCAAAACACCAATCAGGGCTTACAACGGGTATCCCCCATTTGATTGCCGCATCATACCTTTTACCTTCTGCAATCATACTTATCATTAAATCCGATTCATTTGTGAGATGTCTCACTGGTCTCCCACCATTTTGCTCTATCAGTTTGAATATTTTGTCCAACAACTCATCCTCTATTCTACACAATGAAATTGATAATTTATCGAAAGCTTTTACATGGTTTATTGAAGATAATGAGAATTGACAATTATTCGTTGAACCAATTTCAATTACTTTATTGAAATCAATAACTTTCACATCTGGTCTGAATGCTGTAACATACATGAATTTCTTCGATTTTAGCCAATGTTTATATGGATCATTTTGATTAATCACCAATATCCTAACTTCAGTTGTTAAATCAGAACAATATCTAGTATTCGGACAGTGTTTCTCTATAGTGCATTTTAACTTATTTATATCTATTTCACTGAGTGCAGTTGATGTCACCACTACATCCATCATAAACTTGTTAACAACCCTAACTTCTCCTATCACATCAAAAGAAAAGGTATAGATTAGATGAAGCTATGTAAGCTGTATCAATACAGAAACGCCAAAATAGAAAAAAGAGAAAATTCATTGAGACGCGTCTTAAAGTGAGGAATGAGAGGGGGGGCTCGTTGATGATAGAGAGAGTTTGATTGATTGTTATATTCTCCTATAAAATAAAAGTATCAAAGAAATAAATTACACTCAATCTTCATATAATTATATCTTTATAAATGTCTAAATGCAAAATAATACTTGTATATTCACAATAAACGATCCGTATTGTTTCCCTATTAATTAGTCGATTGTATTCTTTCTTTCCCTTCTTCTTTCTCTTCTTAGATTTCAATTCTATACAATCTATTGAAATCAAAGTCTTCATTGACATGTCCAACAAAAGTATTCCAGTAATAGACAATCCTTATCAAACACCAGTTATAGATGATTTTTGGAAATATGTAATATGATCTAATAACCCATTTCAGAGTTCTGAAAACATGTCTTAATTCAAACATAAATATATCTTTCAGAGATTCAGAATCTGATTCTTCACCTTCGATGTTTGGATATATAACATCTTCATATAGTTCCTTTTCTGCCTTGAACAGATCAGGTGTTTTGACCTTTTTCTTTTCATTCTTATCTTGGTTTTTATTCTTTGAATTATCTTTTAAACTATCTTTCTTATTTATTCCTTTATCTAATAGTCCGTTTTTAGAACCAAATCCAGATAGGTTATTCTTGTTGTTTATATTGTTTCTATCATTCAGATCATCAAAATTATCCTCTATATCTTCACCTTGCTCTTCTTTATAAATTGCTTCATCATACATCTTTTTGAACTTATTAACACTTTCAACACTTTTTGATAATCTATCAAAAGTATTCACCAATGCTATAATTTCCATTTTAGATAAACTAATTTGGAAATTTTCTTTATCTTTCAATTCAAATAAGACTTTCAATGCAGTACCATAACCGGTAGTTTGAAGTTTACCCCATAATCTACATCTATCACAATGAACACAATCCATAATTCTGGTAATATTCATAAAGTTTGCACGAATCTCTTCTTTTACAATCAATGAATCTTTTTCCTTGAACAATACACCTTCTTCAAACATACATTGATTCTTATTATCGGTGAATTGCACTGCAGGTTCTAGCAGTATTTTAAAATCATTTTTGAATTCGTTTTCCTTTTCAACAAAATTTGTGTCTTCTGTGAAATTGAGATTGTCGAACACTCCATATGTTTCTAGTTTAATGAGTGCTTTCAATACAACAATATAGTTCAGGTATAAGTTTGCAAGTCTATCAGGGTGATTACCAACTCTAATCATAAATTGTTTCAAGTTAGGTTTATAATCCATTATGGTTTTGTCTAGATATTCATTTGATAAATGAGTTGATATTGATGCATGCATTCCACTAACAATTTTATAAAAGAAGTTCTTCTCAATGCATTGATCATGTCCTAGATTGAAACAATTTTCATTATAAATGCTTTTCCAAATTTGCCAACTTTGATCACCACCATATCCTGTAAATCTTTCCGGATTTGCAACTAAGTCTACATAAACTGTGTCATATAAAAATCCATCTAGATCACAATAATCTTTATCACAATTTGTTGAATTATACTGATTCAAATTGTTCACTAAAACAGAATCTTCTAATTTACCTAAAGCTTCCGGTTGCCAGATTTCAGGTAAATCTTTCCAATCATCTATTGTATCAACAGCACATGTTCTATGCATACAGAATCCTCCACCTGACCAAAATGGACACTCCTTGAAGAGATTCAACCTGAAGATTCTGAAAAAATTCTCTTGAACGAGATTCTTTATAATAGGTCTAATTTCTTCATTTAATTTATTTATTTCATAAAATGTTGCACCAGTTGATTCATCAATAGTAGTATTGAGGAAACTATCATAAACATCTTTGTTGAAAGGTGTTTTTGAGAATTGGTGGAAATTATCGAATTGAACAGGTGCTGGCGGTTTTTTCTCGTATTTGACGATAATGTCATCTTCGATAACATTAAAAGCTGTAGAACATGTTACCAACAATGTTATTAATAAACAGAGCCAGTTTTTCATTTTCATAATAGCCATAGTTTCGTGTTAACGGGTGAAGATGGAGAAGAAAAGATGTAATGTAAACGAATCAAAATCAAATTTGAAATAGCAATGAAAAGTAAAGAAAAGAAAAGAAAAGAAAAGAAAAGAAAAAATTGGTTACGCCACCTGGAGGCATCTTTCCTTTTTTTTTTCATGACGTGGAGATAAGAAAAAAAAAAGAAATTTTTCAGATAATCTTTGTAATCATAATTATGAAATCTTTCACTTTATGGTATCCGGATCATCCATTGTCATATCGAAGTATTATATTATATTCACACTATACTACATGTTTTTTATACATCCTAATTTACACGTGCCGTTTGTTATGTTAACATGACGTTAGTCTTCCAGTCTCGTAAAACATCAACCCAGCTGTTATTCTTTACATTGTGATTCTTACGACGCCAGATTTCCAGCATGATCTGTCTCGCATTCCAGTATGTACCAATTCCTGTTTGAGCAATGTTTTGACCCCATTTATTAAATCCATTCTGTAAATACAGAGTCATCGCTTCACTTCCAGCAATGAACCCTTGCCAAAATAATGGGATGATGTACGAAGTTTCTTTATTATTCTCTAATATTTCTTGAATTTTATTCAAATGAAATAAAACTTTCTCAATTCTTTCCAGCAAATACATCGGATTAACATCTTCAATGAACCTATAAAAGTAAATGATAAGCGCATGATAAAATGACATAACATGATGATAGATACCTTCATGTCTTGGTGAAATGAAATTTTGATTAGTATTATTATCATTCATTGAATCATTTAATGAAGAATTTGTATCTTCTTCGTGAATTAACGTCCATTCTAATTTCCATGTTAACAATTTAAACTCTAATTGTTCAGCTAATTCATCGAAAAATGATGGTAGTTCAATATTATGATCTTCATGATATTTTTTAAATCTTGTTAACGGTACGATTTCTCCAAACATTAATATCAACGAGTTCGGTAATCCATAAATTGCATCAGATGAAACTGCTTTATCATCTAATTTATTCTTCGATGGTTGGAAACTCGTCCTTGTGATGTCAACAAAGGCAGGAATTTCTGCATCTGTATTGATTCTGCTTTCATTGTTGATATTATTGCTATTATCATTGTTGTTATTGTTGTTATTATTATTACCGTTACCTTCTGTATTATTGTATTTAGCCCCATGTATATCTTCATCATCATTATTAACAATAAATTCAATTCTAACTTTACCATTATCAGTAATTTTTTCATTATATTTACCACGTTTACTATTGTTTGTATTACTTCTGGAGTTATAGAATTGAGAACTTGGAGATAATCTATTTGATGTGTTTCTATTTTCACTATTGGATCTATCATTATTGTCATTTTTCGATAAACTATCATCAGAAATAAGATCATTTGCAATATGGGAATTTATAGATTTATGGGGATTATTTCTATCCTGATTAAGTCTATTCCTTTTTGATCTTGACCCACCTCTGAAAATACCTCTAAAATTATAGTTATTCAAAAGCTCTAATTGATCACTAGTTGGTTTTGAACCTGTAAGGAAATTTTTATAATTTTTTTCATTGAGAAAAATTTCAGATTGTTGGATATTTTCTAAACTTGTTGAATCTTGAATTAACTTTAATGAACTGAAAATTCTATGTAAAATTACTGCTTTTGATGATAGTTTCTTTTTATGTAACATTTTCTTTTCAATAATTTTCTCACAATGATCCAAATGAATTTTACATGAAGACATTGTACCCCAAACAATATCAATAGTAACCATTGATAAAACAGCAGTTAAAACGTCTTTATATTTTTGCTTTGAAATATCTTCTTCCATACATTTATCAACAAATTCGTTTGCTTGTCTACGTAATTGAATACCTAAATCAACATAATATTTCATTTCATTACTACCTCTAACAAATTTACTTTGTAGATTAAATGCACTAACTGCTAATAATGCATTCAATAAAGCATTTTTAGCATTTGAAGTTTTTCCTAATGATGCTAATTCACCAACTGCCATAACTGCACGTGGGAAATAAATAAATTTCCATGGATTTTTAGCTAATGGTATAACCGTCATCATATCTGCAACATCTTCAATATAATAATTCAATAAGTATCTTGCCATTGGATGAACATTCAATGAAGTTGTCGGTATACCGAATCTATCAATTGCTAGAGATTTTGGTAATGGTGTATTAGTTAATATTTCCATTATATTTTTAGGCATTTTGATACTATTAGATGCATGAATATTTATTTTACTATCTGTAATAGGTATATCAATTTTCTTGAATTTATTATTTTGATTCGTTGTACTTTGTCTATCATCAACTGTTGGTTCAATGGAAGATGGTGTAAGGCTTGAGTCTTCAACTGATATAATTTCTTCTGGTGAAATATGAGTAGCATTATTATATGAGGGTCTCGTGTTTGTAGAAAGATTGGAAATTGAGGTATTAGAAGGTGAATGTATATTTGTTAAATTACTCTCTCTTTCTAATGTATCATTATTATCGGTTGATTGATTGAAAACTTGACCTTCAATGGTTGGAATCGTATTAGGGACTTTGATGTTACTGATATTACCATTATTATTAAGAAGTTTATTTTGATTGTTATTTATATTTACAATATTTCTACCTTGGAAAAGCATGTGTAACATTTGATCTGGAACAGTGTCTGGTAATATTTCCAGTTTATTCGATTCAGGGTGCATATCTGATGTTGTTGTATTAATAAACTCTTTATTAGATTTAGATTTTTTATTAGTAGGTTTTGATCTGGAATTGAATTTAGAAATTGGATTCATATTCAATTTGGGGCTTTTAGAATTTACATCTGAAAATCTATCTTTGTTATTTTCATTATTTGAATATCCCAGTGATGCATTGACAGGATCAACATTATCAATATTATTATTGGAATTATTGGAATTATCTAAATCAAACATATCAAAGAAATGAGTATCACCATTAAGTGCTGAAGCTGTAAGTAATGCAGCATCTAATAACTCTGTACTCAACCATTCGTGACCTATCAAACCATTCTTGTTAATAAGATCTTTGCTGTTCGTAGTATTGATAAATGAAGAGTTCGAAGGGACAAGTTGATTATTGAGAGGATTTACTACTGAGGTAGTAATTTGAGGATATGAAAAAGATTCTTCATTGGATGCTTTCGATTTATCATCATTTGAATTTGATAATTTCCTCCTTTTAACATTATTATCATTTAATTTATTAATTGATCTATCACTTATTTTCCTCTGCTTTTTAGTTTTCTTCGTCTTCAATTTTGAACCTCTGAATACACCAAAGTGTCCTTCGAGAACAGTTGGTGTTGAAGTTGATTCTAAATACATATTATGTAATTTTGCCAAATCGGAATCCATTTCATCATAATATTTATAGGCTGTTTTATCTGAATAAATGACATAATCGATTGACCTTCTCTGACAATATTCAGTTTCCTGATTAGGTTTTGAAGGTAATTGATAACCATAGATATCGAATTCCAGAGGTTGTGACCAACGTAATTTCACATCATAGCCTTCACATACAAATCCCGATTTTTTACACTTTTGACATCCAGGACGACCTAGATCACAGGCGATTTTCCTCCTTCGACAAGTATAACAACCTGAAAATGATTTTGATCTCTTCAGCTTAGAATTGATCTTTGCAAGTGACATAACTTTTGTAATTGAGAAGTCCGATGTTTGGATCGCCACAAGTTTCCACAAGGAGAAGAAAACGGTGCAAACGGTGATGAAAAAAAAAAAAAAGAAAAAAAAGAAAAAAAAAGAGAACAAAAGTGAGGGAAATTGAAAGAGAAAAAGAGCAGAAAAAAATATTTTTCAAACCCTCACGGGAGAGATGTTCGCTACGGAATGCCGTTCTGGGAGCCACACATATTAACTAGCAAATATTAATTATTATAATCTTATATTATACCAAAACTATCTTTTTATGATTTCTATAACTTCTATACTTTGATTTCTTCATCTTTATCACTAACAAGACGACTTTGTCTCCATTTTATATATAGGTAAATATTAAACACTAATGCTAGGATTACGCCCATTCCACTGAACCCCATACCTGTATAAAATGCATTTCGAATACCTTGTAATGTAGTGGCTCCATGTTTGGTAGTATAATATTCAACTGCACCTGCAACCCCTAATCCAATAGCAATGGAATAATTAACAACTGTAGCAATCAATGAACCTGCAAGACCTTGATGTTCTCTTGGTAATGCTTGAGATAATAGAATCGTACCTGCTGGGAAACTTGTATCCATCGCAAAAGGAGTAATTATATTACTTAAAAATCTTTGAATCCAATAAACTTGTCCAACTGGTCGTAATCCATTCAAAATTAAACCTGCTAAGAAACAACACATTGAGAAAAGTATAATCAATGAAGTTGGAACTCTATCAATCAATAAACCAACAGATATTGAAGCACATAATCCACTTATCATTGTTGGAGCAAGTTGAACTGCAACTACTGCAGTTGTTTGATTTAAGATATCTAACGAAAATTTCAACATGAAAAACAACCAAATACCAAAACTTGACCATCCTGCTGCAATAATTATGAGTGTCATAATAATATTCAAATTAAGTGGTGGAATGAGTGGATATTCTGAATATTTTTGTGAAATTGCAAATGAAACTAATAATAAAACAGCAACAATTAATAAGACATAAACATATGGTTTTTCCCAACCAACAACTGGACCCTGATTAAAGGCAAAATTGAAAAGAACCAATCCACTGACACCAAGAACTGAACCTATTGGATCAAACATTGATAATTTCAGTTTTGAATAGTGAGTACCGATATTTTTAGGTATAATGAAAAATGCAGAAACTGAGATAATCAAAGAAACGATACCTTCGATATAGAACATCCAATTCCAAGTTGAATAAGAAGCAAAAAGAGCATCCCATAATGAACCGATAAAGAATCCACCTGGAGCAACAGCACCAAACATTGCAAATGCAAAGATTTTCTGTTTACCATCGGGGAAATAATGACCAATGATGGCAAGTGAGTTTGGTGTAGCTAATGCAAATGATAAACCTTGCATACCTCTACAAACATCGAAAAATTCAATAGAATTTGAATATGCAGATATTCCAGCTAAAATCGACCATACTGTCAAATTTAAATAAGAAATGATGTACATTTTTTTATAACCTAATAAATCACCAAATCTACCAGCAATCAAAATGAATGTACCAACTGTCAATGAAAATGATGCTGACATCCAAGAAACTTCTCCTGGATCATTTGCAATACCGAAAGTTCTTCCAATATAATGATACGGTATCATTGATTGTGATAAACATGCCTGTGTAAGTAATTGTGTAAGAATTATCAGGAAAACAAGTACGAGTTTATGAATAGTGGAAATTTCATCAAAAGTTGGTTCTGGAATGAGAAATGTACCATTACTCAATAATTTAGATAGAGTTTCAGAATGAGTGTCTTGATTATTCATTTCAACTCCGGAATCATTTATTTCTGTGCCATTATGAATATAAGAACGAATGGAATTATCATCATCTGATTGTTCAAGAACGGGTTTTGAACTCACGGAGCTAGATTTGGTTAATGTCATTTAAATTACTGTCTTGTGAAATAACTATAATAGAATGACATTTCAGAAATAAACACATACAAACTCTTCTCCTTCTTCTCTCTTATTCAATCAACAACACAATGGCCATCCCTGTTTCTTTATTATATTTATACATTGTGAATTTAGTGAAAAAGTTGACAGTCTGCAAAATTACCTAAGCGCTGACTAAGAGGAACAATATGGGGCTAATGTAGACTAATGCGGCAAGTACGGCGAAAGAACATTGGCGTCTCTCATTCGGCTAGACTCAGGGACCTTCCTGATACGGTTAGTGTGTGTAAGAACCAACGCTAAAGTTCCCTCTTTTGGATACACCATCGATTCTGCAACGGTTTTCTTATCTTTTGACATTGATCTATTGTGTTAAGGATAGATATAAATTCTTCATTATATTTATTCTCCATTCTTCCGCAAAATATGTATCCAACTATAGACAAACCAATTCGGGTAGTAGCCATTGTTGGGGCTGGACTTACCGGAACTGCTTGTGTTAACGAATTAGGACATGTAGATTGTCATGAAAGATCATCGCTGGAATCCAATTACAAACCAGATACTGACCATGCCCCTTTCTCGAAGATCGTTTGCTTTGGACAAAATGAGAGTATTGATGGTGTTTAAACTTGTTATCCATCCCCTGATCCATACTTAGCCTCCCCCCCTCTGGTTCGATTGCAAGACAAGCAATTCGATATCCCGGAAGAAATTTAGGAATCTTCTATATTTCCTCCTTCGGATATTTTATCAAAATCATCATTTCAAAATTCTTATACTTGTTACTCCGATAAGTCTTTTGATGATGAACTCCGTTGAAATAAAAATGCATCCTAAAAATATATGTTCACTAATCTCCCTAAAAAATTCATGAGATTTTCTTATACATCTAATCAAAATTTAAGTAAACATAAATTCCTTGAACCTCTGATTTCATCCAAAGATGTAAGTAATTATCTGCATGGAATTATCAATGACTATCAATCGGAACCCCTTTTTAGTATCAATTTTAAGTGTAGAACCGATCAAAAAGATGAAATTGTTAGTAATCGGAGATCAACACTTAGACAAAAAGGGACGTTTCTCTACAATTGAAAAGTTGTATACAGAAGAATTTAATGCAATCATTCTAGATAATTGGCACTGTAATGTTCTTTTCATCTCTAACATTGAATATCTATCTTATTTTGTTGAGAAATATCCAAAAGTTCAAAAATGTTGAAGCTTACAGGAATGGAAAAGTATTACTATGTGCTTCAGGTACTAGTTCGGTCGATTTACCAGTTTTAGCAAATATTATCATTTCTCAGCACTCAGAAACTGTTTATCATTGGATTAAAGAATGTTTTGAGAAAATTGAGAACGTATTATTCAAACCTAGAATTGATAAATTCATTTTTGATGACAATATCATTGAACCATCACTCATGGTACAGATGAAAGTTTTGACCATATTAAATTATCAACGGGTTATCATTATCATTTCACATTTCTTCCAAAATTAAAAGAGTATGTGAAAAAATATAAAAACGATTCAAACTCCTCAAATCCAGTCAACAAAAGTGGCAATCTTTATCTCTATGCTTTTTCAACAAAGTATAATACTCTAAAAACTATTGGTACACCAACTATAGAATTGATGTTTCATGCTATGGAATACAGTGCTGCAGCAATCACTGGTTTATTCTCAAGAACCACAAGAATACCATCTTTGTCTGTTCAAATTGATTGGGATGATAAACGTACTAAAATTGATAAATCAGAAGTATCACATAGATTCGAAGGTTTCTTTATAAGAAACATTCAGGAGCACTTATTTGATCCCTTGTTTGAACTGGCGCCGAAGTATAGAACTGATCCATTCGTTAAAAATAACTTGAACCCCACTGATGTAAATCAATGAAATCCAGCACTTATAAAAGCTTTTATGACCTTGAGTACCGGTAAGTTTACCTCAAAAGATCTTCTTAAATAACCTTCATTAGTATTATAAACTCCTTTTATATATTTTGATACATTACTACATTCAGTTCCATAATTATTTACTGATCCTATCCTTGGTCCTCTTCTTCGGTATTATATCACCACTGTTTTTACTCTTGATAGGTTGTTTACCTGTAAATGATTTCTCTGTCACATCAAACATCTTATTGGCTCTAGAAATTTCTTTAGCCATATTCGATAGATCTTGGATACGTCCAAGTTTTATAGGATCATCTTTTAACGCAAACTTCAAATCTTCCTCTATGAACTTATTCCGTTTCTGTAATTTACGTGGTACATTAGCTCTCAGTATAACATCAATAAGATAACTGGTAACAACATCCTCAAGCATATGGATGGTTTCAATATTCGGAGTAGATGAGTCACCGAATGCAAACAATAATGCCTTTAAATCATTTGTAAACAATCTCTGTTTAGTTTTACCATGTCTTTTTGATACTGCCATTGTTACAAAGAAAAGAAATAACCCGTGGATGTAATTTAAATATTCATGTTGAAAAAAGAAAAACACGGTCCTTTTTTTTTGTTCATATTTTCCACTCATTTCATTAAATCATACCATTTATCTGAAGATCTTAATATTCCCCAGTTTCATATATCAGAAGAAATGTCTGTTAAAATATTAACCGCAAGGGAAGTGGAAGATCGGATAGCTAGGGGACATGCATTAGTCATTTATGATAACTACGTACTTCAGCTCGATAAATGGATCAAATATCATCCTGGTGGTGATAAAGCAATACATCATTTGATAGGACGTGATGCAACGGATGAAATGAACTCTTATCATTGTGATGAAACTCAAGCAACTTTCAAAAGATATCGTATAGGAAAAATCGACCATCCATGGGTTAATATGTTGCCACCAATTCAGGGTGGAAAGTACAATAGAATTGAAAAAGATGATGTAATTGATAATAATGATGGTAATGATAATAATAATAACGAGAAAACACATAAACTAGTCGGACAAGTTGATGCTGACATAGTTCCTAAGATACCACAAAATATAGTTCTTTTAAAAGGTATGGAAGAATATTACCCAATTGTCGAATCTGATGGACCAATTAGAGACCCAAGATTATTGATTAATAATTACGATAATACATTAGTAAAAGAAGATGTAGCTAATCTCCCCTCATTAGATTATGAGACCCAGAGATGGTTATCTTTCAAATACAATGAACTACATGATAAATTAATCAAGGATAATCTATATGAATGTCCATATATTGAATACTTCTATCAATTTTGTCTTAATTTAGGTTTAGGTTTATACTGTTTGATATTTTTTAAAACTCGACATTACTTCATAAGTGCAGTTTTCCTTGGATTTTTTTGGCAACAATTGGTTTTTATTGCACATGATGCAGGACATATATCAATCACACACAATTATCAAATTGATAATATTATCGGGATTTTGATTGCTGATTGGATTGGTGGATTGTCAATCGGTTGGTGGAAAAGAAATCATAATGTTCATCATTTAGTTACCAATGATCCAGTTCATGATCCTGATATTCAACATCTACCATTCTTTTGTGTTAGTTCAAGATTATTTGGTAATATTTTTTCAACTTATTATGAAAAGTATTTATGGTTTGATGAATTTGCTAAAAGATTAATACCTCTTCAACATTATCTTTATTATCCAATACTATGTTTTGGTAGATTCAACTTATATAGATTATCATGGGAATATTTATTGAAAGGTCAAGGTCCACGTCATGGTAAAGCCGCATGGTTCAGATATTTCGAACTTATTGGACTTTCGTTTTTCACTTATTGGTTCTTTTATTTGATGGTTGGTAGCTTACCTACTAAATGGGATAAGTTTCAATATATTATGGTCTCACATATCACTACAATGATTGTGCATGTTCAAATTACGCTAAGTCATTTTGCAATGTCAACATCAGATCTAGGTATAAGTGAAAGTTTTGTATCAAGACAGTTAAGAACAACAATGGATGTTGCTTGTCCTGAATGGTTTGATTTTTTCCATGGTGGTTTACAATATCAAGCAATTCATCACCTATTTCCAAGATTACCAAGACATAATTTTCGTAAAGCTCAATCATACATTATAAAGTTCTGCGCTGAAACTGGTTTGAAATATTCTATATATGGATTTGTAACTGGTAATGGTGTGGTGATTGGGAAATTACAAGATATAGCCCAACAAGTAATACTATTGAGAGAGTGTGTTGCTGTAGAAAGTGGTGCTATCAAGACAGAAAATGATTAGCTTCATATCTATATAAAAAAATTTTTACTATTCTTTATTTCTTCATTATGTTTTTTTTTTAAAATACAATTACAAATAAATAGACTAGCACCGTTTAGTACATAGCTTCTATACTCCTTGTATAAGAGTAATGTGAATTGTTGTACTTTCTAAAGTGTATTAGTTGATTTTACAATCGAAAATGACTTTTCCCATCTATCTCGACGATCTTTGGCTGAAAAATTACTGGTGGTAAAAAGTTCATGTGTGATCTGTAACTCTTTCTGTTTCATAAAACAAAGCAACGTATCAGATACAAACATGTTCAAAGTATTCAAAACCTCTGGGATAGAAGGGAACTATACTATCTCTTCTAATGCGTTATTTGTAAACAACAGTTGTTGGTCGGTTTACCCTGCCAAACACAAAACCACAAAGAAACCATATTCAGTATGGCAATTCAACAAGAAGGATTGGGAGACACAACTTACCAATACTGGGGTAATTAATAAGTCCAACAGAACTTTGGCTATGAATGATATTATGGACAACATTAAGTTGTTTGTAGGTAACCAATCGAAATTCAAGCATCCAAATTTTTTAACTATAATTGAACCTTTAGAAGATCATAAAAATCGTATTTTATTTGTTACCGAATATGTTATCAATGATCTATATGGAATGAATAAGAAAGATCTGGACGAGATTATGATAACCAAAGGTCTATTACAGATTTGTAATGGATTAAAATTCCTTCATGAATCTGTTAATAGTGTTGACTTAAATTTGAATCCATCGTCAATTCTAATTACTGATAACTACGACTGGAAAATCAATAATTTGACCTTCTTGGAAAATATCACAAACGGTATAATAAATGATAAGATCATTGATCCACTAAATTCAAGAATGCCATCTTTTTTATCAATTGATTTTAGATTTACAAGTCCAAATTTATTACTCAAGCATAAGGTTGATTATATCAATGATATATTCTCAATATGTTGTTTAATTTTCTTTTTATTCAACAATGGAAAGATACTGATAGAATGTCCACATTCTTCAAGTTTGATGGATTATGAGAGGCAAATCAGTAAGTTAAATCAACTATTACAAAACGCAAAGAAAAACAACATTGTCAAGCATACCACATTTCAAAATATACCAGATAATTTTTATGATACGTTCATTGAATTATTTTCAGAATCACAGGAATCAAATACTGATGTAATTCAACTAAAAAAGACAATTACAATTAACGATATCATTGAATCAAAAATCTTCAATAATGAATTAATTAAGTTATTAAATTCTTTAGATGAATATAGTACTTTGTCAAACTATGAGAAGATTAATTTCTTGAAATCTTTGAAAGCTGAAATAACTAAATTCCCTAAACCATTACTTATTAATAAGTTCATACCTGTTCTAATTGATTCTATAGATCTTAACCAGTTCAAAAAGAATACCAAACCAACATCTGAAGACGAAGAACTCATTGTTGAATCTTGTGAGAATCTGTTATTACTATCTAAAAACTTATCTCAATTAACATTTTCTCATAAGGTTTTCCCATTTATTCAAAGTATAATGAAAAAGATTCCATTTGATAGTTTCAAGATCTTATTGCTGAAGAATATCGATACTATTGATCAGTGCTTAAATGCTTCAAATAATAACTCGAACAATGAGTCATTCCAGAAATTTTCACTTGATCTGTTTGATAAATGTATAAATGAGAAAAACTCGATGATTGTTCAAGAATTGACACTAACTCATGTGAAAATCATTTTACAGTCACAACAATACAATACTATAACTTCTAAGATTCTACCTCAATTAGCAACTCTTTACTCAACAACAACATCATTGAAGATCAAAACGTTAACCGTAAGTACATTTATCATTATGGTATCAGAGTTAGAGAATAAAGTATTAGATGATCATTCCATTGTGGAAGTATTATTACCATTAATCAATAAGACCTCACCGGCAATTTACTCAAATACGAAATTTACAAATAATTTAGTTAAACTTTACAATTGTATATTTGACAAACTATCGAAATCTTCGAATAAATCCTTCAATATTAAAGGTAGTGAACTAGATATCTATGATATAATTTTAGAATTAGGATTCACAGTTTGGAAAATTGCTAAATCTATGAAAAATCAACAAGATCTAAATACTGTTTTCCATACATGGAATAGAATTGAATCTTTTCTGAAGGATAGTTTGAATTCACAAAGTAAGAATGAAAATACTGGTAATGATATTCTCCCAATTCCAGTAAATGATGAACCTAAAGTTAGTTCATTCAGCAATATAGGATATGGAAGTACTAATAATGTCAAATCAATCAATGAACCAATCAACAATTCAATAAAACCAATGATACCAACTAATACACTTAAATCTGTAAATACAATAGATACAATGACACCTATGAAACCTATGAAACCAATTACACCACTTTCGTTCGGACAAACAAAGCCATCTGTATCACCTAATTTAGTGTCTAGTGAGATCGATTGGTCCAAAGCTGATAATTTTGGTGTTATGCAACCAACAAATAAGATTAATTCGACAAATATTCAACCAACAAAGATATCAACTCCAGTGCACACACCAACAGTATTACCTGTATCAACTACAATGACACCTGCTAATAGCTTTTCAGTGATGCAACCAATGAAACCTACAACCAAAGCGGTAAGTACTTCCAATGATGATGATGAATGGTCAGCATTCGCAATTGGTTCTACCACTACTAAAAATGTTTCTGTGGTTTCTAATAATGATGTTTGGAATGATAGTTTGATCTAGATGGAGTAATCTTTCTTACTTTTTTTTGATTCTATTTCTAATTATATAGATTGTATAAGAGCTATTTAGATACTCATGTAATAATACATTGTGAAGATGATTTAGATTTGGGGTGTTTTGATTTCTTCGTTTGTTTTGGTATTTGTTTTGGTGTCTGTTTGTGAACTGGAATTGGTGATGGCTTTTGTGGCTGTTTATGTTTTTGAACCCCAGTCTGTAGTGAAGATTGGTTGGATTTTCTCAAACTTTTTTGTTCTTTTGATTGTAGTGTACGAGAGATATGTTCGTCTTCTTCTAATTGAATTTGTTTAGCCAATAACAGATCCGAAGTTTCTTGTTGTTCCTTTATAGGATCTTTAATCTTCACATTTTCAATTGGTTTGATTGTAGAAGTTTGAAATGAAGAATTGAAATATTCACCATCGTCCATTATTGACAATTCTGTCCATACTATATCAGGTTGAGTTATATATCCAATATCTGTAACTAAAAGATATATTTTATCATTATATTTGATACAGGTATTGAAGTGATCATTTCTGAAGAATAGAAATATTGAACCATTGGGCAAATTCTCATCATTCAATAACGATTGATAACCAATCTCTGTGAATTCAGTCTGATTTTCATTTAAAAAGACTTTGATTGCCACTGATAAAGAATCGTTGGATTGATCATCAAAGTGTGAAACTAGATAATCCTGACAATGATCAAAAGTTGGTTCAACATTATTTGTAGACAAGTCAGATATTAAGTCCGATGGCATTAGGAATCCATGATAAACATTGAGATTGAATATCGATAGGATATGCTGAATTGCTTGTGTGTGGATATCAAAACTTTCAACAAGAGTATTATCAAATCTTGGATTAATTGAAAGACCATTATTCAGGAAGGGTAGTGTTTCCACTATGTTATTAGATAGATGGAAATTTGAATCATCATTATCAAATGCCACGAGACATTCAATTATAAATGAATAAATGTGATCCATTGAAAGTTTTTGAGGAGGTGATGTTGTAGCTCTTTTACATATATCTTTACTAAAAAGTTGCACAGTGTCTATCACCTTCCCTGATACATTCTCAAGTTGTGAATATGCCATTCGAAAGAATATGCAATTAACAAGAGCAATTATGAAACAAGGACCATTTTCATTCTGGCAGAGTCTTGGGAAATATGATCCATCTGGTTTGTGAATTATACTGACATCAACAACAAGTGTCTCCATAACAGATGAAAGAGTGCCACTTGATTATATACTATAGATACTGATATGAATATAGATAATAGATTATATAAGATCTCTATATAGAATATCGGCTAAATGATAAAATAAAGACTGTTTCCTCATCGGATACAAATCGGAGTTGCGTTGTTTTTCTAGTGTATCTTGCGATCAATCTAACATGATGATGTTAGGGATGGAATAATGATATGAAGTTAGAGTTGTTATTTCATTTCATTTTATTTTATTTCATTCTATTTTTTTAAACCTTTCATTTGCCATTAACTATATCAATGACTTTTGGGGATAAAAAGATACAGTTATTTACACCAGAATACTATCAAACATGTGCAATTGGTGGATTTCTTGCATGTGCACCAACACATTCCTCTGTTTTACCGCTGGATTTAGTCAAATGTAGACTTCAAGTTGATAAATCTCTTTATCCAGGTAATTATGCAGGTATTAAAACAATTATTAGAACTGAAGGTTTAACTAAGATTTTCACTGGATTTGCTCCAACATTTATTGGTTATGGTTTACAAGGTGCATTCAAATATGGTGGTTATGAATATTTTAAGAAAACATATTCCGATTTAGTTGGTGGATCAAATGTATTCGTTTATCTTGCATCATCTGCAAGTGCAGAGTTTATTGCAGATATATTTTTATGCCCATTTGAATCAATGAAGGTTAAATACCAGACTACTTTACCACCAAATCCAATCACTAATTTAACTAAGAATTTATATTCAGGATTGATTCCTTTATGGTTTAGACAGATTCCATATACTATGGTTAAGTTTACAACTTATGAAAAAATTGTTGAAATGATTTATGCTAGATTATCTAAACCAAAGGATGAATATAGTAAATTACAACAAACTGGTGTTTCATTTCTTGGAGGTTATATTGCAGGTATATTTTGTGCTACCGCATCTCATCCAGCTGATGTTTTAGTTTCCAAAATCAACAATGATACTAGACCTGGTGAATCAATTGGTCAAGCAGTTTCTAGAATCTATAAACAGATTGGATTTGCAGGCTTATGGAATGGTTTGCCTGTTAGAATTTTAATGATTGGTACTTTAACTGGTTGTCAATGGCTAATTTATGATTCTTTCAAAGTTTATGTAGGTTTACCAACATCAGGTTAACACATGTTACGTTCCATTATCTTTATTCTTTATTTCATTTTATATCAATTCTATTATATCTATATCTATATATATATATATATATATATATATATATATATATATTCAATCATCCTGACCAATCCCCCCATTCATCCCATTTCTTCCTCTGTAGATATACAAAGCAAATAATTCCAAATATTGATGTTGCAATAAATAAGAGGAGTTCTAGTCCAATATCATTCCATACCAATCTATATCGTGATGATTTTCCCTTTACAGTGTCAAGTTCTGTTTCTGTTTCAGTTAAAATCAATAGATCATCTTCATCATGATTGTTTCTATCTTTATTTTTATGATTTTCAATGCTTTTATCTTTATCAAGATATTCAATTTTCCTTTCATCTTTCATATCACTACTTTCTAAATCTTCTTCATCTGTTATAACCATATAATCCATGATTCCAACACATGAATTTTCCATCATTTCCCATGCAATATCAGAATGTCCAACATCATCAAAGACACGTGTGGCATCAACTCCAACACAATCTAAGAGACATTCGACCCCACCTGGATGAGAATCCAACAGTCCAGAAATATCAAATACCAGGCCATGAATTAACATCCATAATCCTTCACTATTTTTCTCCAGGTTATATTTTTTAATATGTGTTAATGAAGGAATAATGTGTTTGGAAAGTTCAGTTTTACTTATTCGTCGAAGGTTAGTATGATCCATTGTAAGTAGTTTATATTCAACTGATGATTTATTCAATCTTTTAATATAATTTTGTTCATTAATTAGAAGTTTCTTTCGTATATCAATTATATTTTCATCATCATTATTAGTGGTTTTATTAACTTTCCTATGATTTTCATTATATTTGAGTTTTCTATTCTTTTTCGTAGTTAATGATTGATTCTTTTTCCCCCTTATTCTCTTTTTTATTTTTTTCACTTTCAATAGTTTCAACATTAGAAATAGTTTAGCAATCCATGAGTTTTTATCCGTCCATGTATAAAGCAAATCAGGTTTATATTCATCTTTAGAAATGATCCAATCGCAGAAGGTTGATAAGTTTTCAGGGTATTGAGCAAATATTTTACTATTATTTGACCTATTTGAAGATTGATTACTTCGTTCTGTATTTCTATAATTACTGTCCTTATGAGTGAATGCAAAATCTGTGTCATCATGGTTAAATTCATAATCAAATCTGAAATCATAGCCTTCCTTTTGAACATTTTTATTATTATCAGTTGGGGTATTATTAAGTTTTTCCTTTCTCATATCCTGTTACTCCAATTCTCCCCCCTCTACTGTATTTAAGAATCGGGAGTAAAGAAAAGTTTCAATTGTTCTGGTTTTACACTTAAAAGGAAAGAAGAAAATAAAGTGTATGTCTGTGTGTCTGTAAGTGTGTGTGTCTCAGTGAAAATTGGCTACTTCTCAAATTTTCACATCCATTTTCATGACCAAATTGTTAACTTGAAAAACAGGTGATTAGTATTTTCTTTCCATTTAGATTATCAAGTTTTTTTCTTTTTTCTGCCCTTCTGTCATTTACTTAAGTATAGGAAGATATGTTTGGGTTATTAAGAAATATTGGAAATGGTAGAAATATCAATTTTGTTAAATTGATTAGATTTAATTCGACGACAAACAATTCAGAACCTATTTATGAATCAATTTTGAAATTATTACGTGAAGATTTGAAATCATCAATTAGAAATAAGTTACCACCTATTGAAAAGACCACAATTCGTGGAATTATGAGTGAAATGAAGAATTTAGAAATTGAAAATCATGGATCATTGATTGATGAATTCAAAATTTTCGATCATTTGAATAAACTTATTAAACAAAGAAATGAAACTGCGAATGAATTTTTAAAACCTAATCAACCTGAACGTTTCAAAGAAATGGCAGAGAAAGAATTAGAAGAAGCTAAAATTATCAGTAAATATTTAGATAAATTACCAGTTGCTAAAGAAGAAGAAATCAAAGTTAAAGTTCTTGATTTGATGAAATCTGAAGGTATTACTGACAAACGTAAATTATTTTCAAAGATTCCATGGAATAAAATCAATCAAGAATGGAAGGCAAGTAGAGGTGCAGTCAGTGATGTTATCAATAAGTTATGAATGAAATAGAGAGAGAAGGGGACGAACGAATAGACTTGTAAATATATATATATATATATACACCGTTGGACCTAGCGACCGCAATTTTTTACAAAAAATTTCAAAAAAATTGGAAAAGCGATTTTCAGGTTTCACCCATACATTTTTAGTATGGATGTTTGACTCT